>CM034054.1:4342967-4533415 GCA_019804595.1 Bruguiera parviflora | reverse complement strand
TTTATATATATATATATATATATATATATATATATATATATAGTCCGTTAAAGATGTTTTGACTAACAAAGATGACTTTTAGTATCAATAAACATAACCCTTTTAACATTTTTTTTTTATAAAAAGACATCTTTTATAATTACGAAATAAACTAAAAGACATGTCTTGTTTTCATTTAAAAAATATCCCAACAATTTCTCATTATTTTCAAAATACCAAAAATATAATAGATTTTTTATAATTTTAAAAGTTAAATATATAAGTAAAAGTATCTTACAAATTGAATTTTTATAGAATGAAAAGTACATTATAACAACTCTTAATAATATAATAAATAATTTTCAAACTAATTATTTTTATTAACAAATTATAAAACCAATTTATATAGATAATTATATAATATTATACTTCTCTTTTCATAAATGCTTTAAAGTCAAAGTATTTAATTTATTAGAATAATATAACATTCCACATTTATATAAACACCTTGAGGATCCTGCTATAAAATACCTTTACAAGTTTATAGACTTATTCTCCTAATTTATTGCAGGTAATAAGTACAATGTATCCTTAAGATAAAAATGATTGAGTATAGTACTTCAATCACATTAATGATGTACTTTGATTCATTGAACTCAATATTAAATGTTATATCAAGTATTAAATTAAGTTTCCATCATATATGATTCATAAGTAGGAGCTTGACCCATACCTCTTGTGTCTTGTTCAATAACATTCTTGTTAATCTTTTAATCTTATTAATTACCACCAATATGTACACTTGATTTTGCAATTAACAATATGCCTCTACAAGTTTTTTGTATATAATATGGTAAATATCATAATTACCAAAACCAACCTTGATCAAGAGGTTATTGTATGTTGTAAATTTTTGTTCACCTTAAATTATGGGTTTGAAACCCATTAGTTTCAAACACAATTTTTTTACTTTCCAACTATATAATTGAAATGAATAACCAACTATTAAAGTAATTAGTCTAATGATCAAAACATGTTATTCTTTTTATAAAAACATAGGTTTAAAACCAATAATTGTAACTTTTTGTACATCTTTTCCAAAAGACAACTATTAAAGTCATGTATGTATATTTTAACTTTAATAACTCTTTATCTATTCATTGCAAAGGCAATAAATTTGATAGTTTCTTCACCTTCATATACAACCTTTACCATTTATAACCATCAAAAAGTATGATGTTTCATACAAATCATAATACCACTATGTGTAAATAATTATTATGCACACCAAAAAATATATATGTGTGTGTATGTAAATAACTACCATGAAACATGAAACTTACAATTAAGAGTCATATATATATATATGTATATGTAAACCATCGTTCACTTTTGTTTAAGAATTAACAACTCTTTCTTATTAGCCAAAAAGGATGTTTATATGACTTTTCATACACGTCCTTAACATTCTAGCACCATTCTTTGCACCATGACAATATACCAGAGATAAAGATAAAGATGAAGATGAATAGAGATGAACAACGGTGAATATGCAAAATTTGTAAGAATAATGAAAGTAGAGACATAAATAGAGAAATAAAGAAATAGTTGCAAAAGTAAGATAAATTCATAATTTTTATTGAGGATTTAGGAACCCAAAATTATAGAGATACAATTATAGAGATACAATAAGGTGGGTTTTGAGGTTTACAAGGGAGATCGATGATGTATTTGTTCAATATTTGAACTATTTAAGGAAAATTTCTAAAGATCAATTTTATCTTCCAAAGGGGTGTCTTTGCTACCTTTATAGAATATTTGGATAATCTACCTGTGATGGAAAATAGTCCATCTAGTCATGAGTAAATATTTTATCTATGATGGAATAATTTGTTTACTCGTGATTGATCAATCTTTTAAATATTTTGAATAGTCAATCTATTCATGATGGAATAGTCTTTTGAATGGTAAATAAGGGCAATGGTTTACTCGAGTTTGTTTGATTGAGCAGTTCATAAGAAGTGGCAGATAATGGTGAGTTTTCTCTATCTCTCTCTCTCTCTCTCTCTTTCTATCTCTCTCTCTCTCTCTCTCTCTGTTATAGTGATATGTAGTAAGCAAGTGAGATAATTCCAAAGCAATTATCTTCATTGTCATTATAAAGGTCAATAATAGGTTCTTCAGAATTCAATTGGGTTTAATAAGAGATTGAATTTTTATTTTGCCATAATTGTTAGATTATTACAAAATATTCTTATTCAGTTTAAACTATTGCTAAAAGGGCCAAGGCATATGACTTTTAACCTAGAAAGATGGTGTGTTAAGATTCTAGTTGTATGCAATTTTGGACCTTAAACCATTGTAAAACAATAGGTTTGGAGACTTTGTTGGGAACTCAAAAGGAATCATACCATTTTACCTTGAATTTTTAGGCAAGGATTAAGATGTTATCTTGGTTTTGATATTTAAAAAATCAAGTCAAAACTAAAGGTAAAAAGAATTTTGTAGAGAAGAGGAACAATGGAAAAAATCTTCTTTCATCCTCTTAAGGTTTATACTATTATTTAAATAAGCCATAACTTCCTTAGACCTTAGGAATTAGGATGTTTGGTAAGAATTTGAATTAGTTCCACCATTGTTTAAATTAATTTGAAATTTTTGAAAGGTTGATTTTGCTATCCAAATAAAATAACCAATAATGTCTACCTTTATAATTTTGAAGGAAAGGGGTATTAAGCTATACTTATTAGTAACCTCAATAGGAAAAGGATGAATAATAGTTTAATTTGGTTTTGAAACTTACAAGAAAAAATTTGGGTTATACAAGATCATATGCCTAATCTTAAGGATGGATAGTTCTTTATATATGGCATATAAAGTAAGTAGGTTTAGGGTGGTTTTTGCCTAGGTAAAAATATTTGATTTTGTGGAATCAATTGATTCCAATATCATCATATAGTAAGGTTATGGTTTAAATAAATCTAAAGGTTTAAAATACTAACCTTGTGGGAAAATTGTTAAACTTACCATAGAATAATCTTTATGATAAAAACTACTTTTTATAGTAAAAAGACTTAAAAATGGACTTGACAGAAATACACAAAGCCCTTTTTATAATGTATAATTGTGATAAAACAATTTATGATTTATTTAAAGATGTTTAAGTTTGTAAATTCTTTTAAGATATGGATTTTAAAGAAGAACCTATCTCATATTTTGTAGAAATAAATTTAGAGATTTTACTTTGCTAGGTCAAAGAAAAAGTTTATAATACTAAAAATAGTTCTAATAAGTTGGCTAAATATTCTACTCATTATTGTACTTGTAATTCTTTTTGTAGGGATTAGGTGATTTCATTCATAGTAACTAAATTAATCTAAGATTTGATGGATTAGGCAGAAGTTATGTGTTTTTTAGGTTTAACATTAGGGTTCTTTTTTTTTTAGTTTTGTAATGGGGTTTTTCTTTTTGTTTTGAGTTTTTGGAACATTAAAACCTATTTTGTAAGAATTCTCAAGTTAGAAAATCAAAAAATGGAATTTGCATCTTTCTTAATAAACTCAATTTCAAAATGACAAGTAGAAAGGATTACTTATTATTGGGTAAAAATGTATTTTGATGTTATATTTTGAATATCTTTTTGTAAAATTTCTTTTACAGAGATGTAATTAATGCAAAAAAAGAATTTTATATTTAATAAATCACTTTAAAATTTTATAATGCACATGACAATGAAAAGAATTTTTCTTTTGATTATGGAATATATATATATATATATATTACAATCATTCTAGTAGATATGAGTGAATTAAATTATTTATTCCTTAGTATTTTAAACTTGTTTCAAAATACCTTTATGACCTAGTTCATAGGCACTTTTCTCTGTTATTTTTTTGGCTAAAGGATTGACTAAATGAAGACAAGAAATTTCACGAACTTAGGCCTTTATTTACTAGATAATGGTAGTTTGTTCATTAATCCAAGGAATAAGAGTCTTTTATAACCTATCATGTAAGAGTTTTGCTAAATAGTTAATATTTGGGTAAAAATCAAGAATATAGTTTAAACTCCTAAAGAACCATTGAAATTAGGTTTTATTAAGGATTTTATCAAGAAATTTGTTTGCAAAAACTAATAATCTCTCAATTAAGGTTATAACTCCTTAGATGATGTAATAATTAAGAAACCTATTTTGAGTTTAAAAGAAAGAAATCTTAGACTAAGAAATGGCTATGCCATTTTTATTTCTTTTTTTTTTTTTTGTGACATAGAAGAATGTCTTTAAATGTTTAAAATGTTATTTAATGAAATTTGAAAGATAAGGACATCAATAATATAAATAAGGCAAAAATTTGAGTAAGATTGAAAATGTCATTTACAATTTTTAAAATTTCAAAAAAGCATTTTTCAAATTAAAGGACATTATATTTTATTCATATTGGCCAAATAAAATATTAAATGAGATTTTGTATTGATTTTTTAGATCAATATGAATTTGGTAGAAGTTTGATTTTATATCAAATTTTAAAAAGACCAAAGTAAAATGTAATTTTTATAATATATCTTTTTTGTTAAAAATAAGGTATCTAATTCATTTTAAAGTTTTGTTTAAGAGTTTGTAATTGATCATTGGCCTAGATGTTTCTCACTTTATTTTTGAATTTTTATTAACATAGAACACATCACAACATTGAGATAAATTAAATTTTGTAATCAATATCACCTATTATATATGTGGAATGTAGGACCACATTTTAAAATATTGCAAATTTACTTATAAGATACAACAACTATTATTGAAAGAAAACACTATTAGCAAAATAAGAGCTTTTTTTATAAAAACTTTAGTTCTAAATTCAGGTTTACAAAACTCTCTAATGATAAACTCTCACAACTAAATAAAATTGCAACTACCTTTTTGAATATAGAATTTAGTACAAAACAAATCAATATACTTAATAAAGATTAAGAATTTCTCCTTGATGTTATTAAGTATATAAATGATCTTTACTTGCAAAAGGAATATTTAGACAAATTCTTAAAAACTTTTGAGAACAAACCCCAAGACAAATCCTCAATCCTTGCTTTTACTAGTAATAACTCATATAAGATCACTACTATATTCACTAGAAGAAATTCCTCCAAAAAACTTGCATCAAATATTTATAACTTGCAATTAGGAGTCAAAACTATCAAAACATAACTCAAGGAGCTCAAAAAGAAACAGCAAGAGGATGCAGAAATTTCATAACTCCTTCTTACAAAACAACTCGAACAAGAAGAAACTAAATCAAACAATAAGAGTTCAGAACTTCAAAAAATTGAAAACTTGGAAAAAGTTATAAAAGATTTCCTTTTTGTCCTTGAACAAGTAATTTCTTGAAAATATTTAATAAAAATTATTTTGCTTTTTAAAACTATTTCAAAATCAATACAATCCTCTTATTTGATATAAAGATTAATTTGATCTGTATTAAAAGAGTAATACCATAAAAATTTCAAGAAAAAATCCAAGAAAAACTTTTAACTATCAACAATTCAAAAATAATCATTAAAAACAAAACAAATGCTTTTATTATCGATGAACACTTTAAAATAAAATTCTTTTTTGTCTTAATTAAAAATATGTCAAATATTATAATATTAGGAATATCATTTATAAACCTCATTATTTCCTAAATTGTCAATTATAATAGCAATTCTTTTAAAACCCAAACAACAAAACTTCCTTTCCCTTTTTTTAACAAGCCAAAAACAAGAAATATTAATCTCATACAAACTCATTCTATTTATGAAAATAAGATTAATACTTTGATAATAGGCAAACAATAACTTTCACTTTTATAGGAAGACATTTTTTTAGAAAAAAATTAAACAACAATTACAAAATACTTTTATTCAGGAAAAAATCTCTACTTTTCAAAAACAAATCGAAAATGAGCTTTATTCAGGCTTACCAAATGTTTTCTAGAACTAAAAACAACATATGGTTAATCTACCATATAAAGCCATATTTGATGAAAAATGAATCCCCATAAAAGTCCAACCTATCTAAATGAATTCTTATTTAGAACAGCATTGCTAAAAAGAAATCAAAGACCAAAAGTCAAAAGGATTAATTACAAAATCTAGATTACCTTGTGAGAAACACCTAAACTAGTCATCAATTACAAACCCTTAAATAAACTTTAAAATAGATTAGATGCCTTATTCATAATGAAAAAGATCTATCACAAAATTATATTCTACCTTTTTCTTTTCAAAATTTAATACAAAATTAGACTATTGGCAAATTCAAATTGATCTAAAACATTAATACAAAACCAATATGATTGGAATGTAATGTCTTTTGGTTTGAAAAATGCCTTTTTGAAATTCCAAAAATTTATAAATGATATTTTTCAATCTTACTCAAACTTTTACCTTGTTTAAATTAATGATGTCTTTGTCTTTTCAAATTCCATTGAATAACAATTTAAACATCTAAAGACATTCTTCCATGTTACAAAACAAAATGGTTTAGTCATTTCTCAGTCTAAGATTTCTCTCTTCCAAACTCGAGTTAGGTTTCTTGGTTATTACATCATCTAAGGAAATATAACCTTGATTGAGAGATCATTAACCTTTACAAACAAATTTCCTAATAAAATCCTTGACAAAACCCAACTCTAACAATTCTTATAGAGTTTGAACTACATTCTTGATTTTTACCCAAATAGTAACCTTTTAACAAAACCCCTACATGATAGGTTAAAAAAGACTCCTCCTCCTTGGATTGACAAACATAATGCCATTATCTAGAATTTTTACAAAATAAGTCCTAATGCTCTAAAAAGTCAAAATAAAAGAAAAAACCCTACTATAAAGCTTAGAAGAAAACCTTAACTCTGAACTCAAGAAACACAACTTCCACTTAGCCCAGCAAATCTTGGACCGATTTGGTTATTAAGGATAAAACCTCTCAATCCTCACAAAAATAACTACAAATACAACAATAAGTAGAATTTCTATCTAACTCACCAAAATTACTTTTGGCATTATAAATTTTTTCTTAGACCCAATAAGGAAATATCTCTAAACTTATTTCTACAAAATAAAAGATAGGTTCTTACTCAAAATCCCTATCTCAAAGAATTTACAAACTCAAACATCTTCAAATAAATCCTAAATTATTTTATCACAGTCACACATTACAAAAAAAGTTTCTATGTATTTCCTTAAAGCCCATTTTTGAAATTTTTTTACCATGTAAAGTGGTTTTTATCATAAAGATCTTTCCATGGTAGTTTCAAAAATTTTCCTATAAGGTTGGTATTCAAACTCTCAAATTTGTCTAAATGACAACCTTACTATATGATGCTACTATAACCAACTAATTTTGTGAAGTTTAAATAGTTTTAACTAAACAAAAATCACCTTGAACTTGCCTACTTTATATGTCATATATAAAAATTATTCGTCCTCATAATTAGGAACAAGATCTTACACAACCCAAATCTTTTCTTATCAATTTCAAAAAATAAAAAAAAAAGAAGAAATTAAGCCATTACTCATCCTTTTTCCACTGGGATTACTAATAGCAATGGTTCAATACCATTCTCCTTCAAAATCACATGATTAGTCATTTTTAGTTATTTTATTTCAATACCAAAATTAACCCTTAATTTAAACAATGATAAAACTACTTTGAATCCTCATCAGACATTCTAATTCCTGAGGTTTAAGAAAATTATGACTTGTTTAAATAATAGTATGAACCCTTAAAGGATGAAAGGAGATTTTCTCCGTTGTTCCTTTTCCTTACAAAATTCATTTTAACTAAGTTTTGACTTGGATTTTTGACTATCAAAATCAAGATAACAACTTAATCCTTACCAGAAAATTCAAGATAAAATATTGAAATTCCTTCTAAGTTCCTAACAATGTCTCTAAACCTATTGTTTTACAATGGTTCAAGGTCTAAAGTTGCATACAATTAGGACCCTAAAATACCACTTTCTTAGCCTAGATGTCACACACCTCGACCTTTTTAGTAATAACCCAAACTAAATAAAAATATTTTGCAATAATCCAACATTTATTGCAAAAAAAGAAATCAACATCTTCTTAAATCCAATCGAATTTCAAAGAACCTATTATCAACCTTCATAATGACAATGAAGACAATTACTTTGAAATTCTCTCACCTACTCACCACACATCACCGTAAAAATAGAAAAAAATAATTAAAAAAAGGAAAGAGACAACTCACCATTGTTTGCCACTTCTTACAAAAATTTGTTCAATTAGACAAACTCAAGTAGACCATCACCCTTGTCTACCATTCAAAAAACTATCCATTTACAAACAAACAAACTATTTTAGCATGGATAGACCATCCGAAATATTCAAAAAGATTGATCAATTACAAGCAGATGAACTATTCCATCATAAGTAAATGAATTATTCTATTACAGATAGACCATCTAAAATATTCAAAAAGACTATTTAATCATGATCAAACATATTATTCCATTATGAATAGACTATTCACTCATATTTTTCATATATATTGATTTTAAAAACATAAAACAATACTATTTGCCCTAAATAGTTAATCATCACTTCTTTGATTAAAGGGGAGGCAAGGATTCAAATCTTTCTTTTTCTTTCTCCCTCTCTTAGATAAGTTTTGACCCTCTTTTTAAGACCAAAATAAATAAATAAATAAATAAAAATAAAACTAGTATTTGTAATAAATATGTAAATTTTGTTTGCTGTTAAGAAGTAATATTACTATTAAGTTTGAAAAAGCAAGATATGAGGTGTATAGTGAAATTTTTTAGAGTTTATAATTGGTTGATAACCACCTTGCATAATAATTAATAAAATAACTAAGTTTGTGCAACTCTTTGAAAATAACATCAATTAATAAGTAGTATATTACTAAAATACCATTAATTATAATATTTTAATTAATTAAATATTTTCCCCTCTCTAACATTATTCCGTCAAACTCTACTTTACAATTCTATCTATTATACAAAAAATTCTTTATCAATTATTATAGAATTACAATTTCATCAACTTTTAAATCTTTCTAAATAGATAAAGTATATGTAAAATGAACATAACCGCCAACATTTTTTTGGGTAAAGGAGAAAAAAGCAACGTTTATTATACTTATAAATTATGTTTTGTGAATGATAACCCATCATCTCACTTGAAACATAAACGATAGATAGGATACATCATCTTTACAATATTTAATGTTGAGAAATAATATTAATTTAATTAAATATTACAAAATATTTTTATTTATTAAAAATAAAACAAATAGTAACAACAATCAAGGATAAATAAACTCGACGGACCCTAAACTTTCCATTTTGTTTTAGAGTTTTTTTTTTTTTTTCAAAGTTTAAACTTTGATTGGCCTTTTCACATTTAATTTAAAAAATAAAATAAAATGAAGCACAATTGATGGGGCAGCCGCTGCACGTGGCCCCCCATCGTCGCTCAATATAAGCCCTACCTTGTTGGATTTTGTCAACACAAAGACCGTTTCTTTTTCCCTTCTCGCGTTTTAGTAGCGGAGGAACGGAGCTCCCCGAATTTTAATTTCCCCACGACTCAAACCTCTCTCGCGCCATGGACGAGGCAGCAGATAGCAGCAACAGAAGCGCCGCCAATGGCATTAAAAGCAATATCGGCGTCCTGGGCGGGTTTTTGGAGACGAGCAAGGCAGACAGAGCTGTGTGGTTAATGAAGTGCCCTTCCTTGGTGTCTCGCTCTCTCGAGGCCTCGCCCTTCCCCGAAAGCCCCTGCCGCCCCGTCGGCAAGGTGGTTGTCTCTATCGACCCTCTTCACTCCAACGACGACAACTCGTCCCCTCAGGTTCCTAACGACAAGCTCTCTCTCTCTCTCTCTCTCTCTCTCTCTCTCTACTAGCCTGATTTCGTTTTTTTTTTTTTTTTTTTTGGGGGCCTTTTCCATTTTATGAATTCTAGGGATTATTGGATTGCGTCGTCTTGTCTTGTTAGCCGTGTTGTGTTTTGGCTATAATGGGAAAAAGAGAACAGGCTCTGTGAGTGCCTTTTGCTTTTGAATTGCTTCTCAAAGGCAAATGGTCTTAGCTCTACTATTTTTCTTGAATTTTCCACTATTCTATTTTATTCATTATTTTTGTTATTCTTGCAGTGTTTTATATATATATATATATATATATATATATATATATTATTGATTTTCTCTTTTTTCTTTTGGGGGGGTTTGGTTTTTTAATGGATTCCACGTCAGCAGAACACAACTACCTTTATCCAACAAGAAGAAGATTTTAACTGGAAAACTATATATATATGAATAATCCCAGGAAAGAAAGGGAAAGAAGAGAAACTTATAAGTAGCCTGATAGAGAACAGAGCAGGCCCACACCAAATCGCAAAGGGTGGTTACTCTCTCAGGGGCCCGCATCAATAGGAACATTGAGTGAGTGTCGTCCACAATTAGAAATGCACTCTCGGGCTACATGGCCGATAGAGTACTCGCAGTGTGTGAGTTGTAATGCTACAAATGTTTGAATAGCCACATGGAAACGGTGCATAATTAGAATCCATTTTGCAGAAACTGTACTTGATTTTGAATCTTCTCTCTAAATACGATGCACAAAATGGAAGTTATGGATGGGTTTAGTGGCATTTTTTTTCTTCTCTGAACAATTCTCCGCGGCACCCTTTAATCGCAGAAACAAAGGTAGCAGGACTACCTTATTTATAGTTTGTCAATGAAGAATCAGTGGCAGTGTATAGGGTTCCATTTTTTGGATCGGTGATGGGGTAGGGTTTCTTTGCAGGTGACTTTGTTAGCCGTGCGTATGGAACAGATTTGGATGATGATGGACCCGCTGTTTCAACTTTTTTCCTTTTCCTTTTACCCTTGGGGACGATACTGTTATTCTTTTGAGATGATAACCATCTTCCTTTGTCTTCACTTATGAGTCATTTGAATTATTATTACCAGTTCACCATGGAACTGATCGGTATTGATTCCGGCAATGTACCCAAGTCCTACTCCATGGAGATGTCTAAAGACTTCATCCCAATGTCTGTGTTTTCCGAATCAGCTCAAGGTCAGTATGCATCTTGCTATCACGCTCATGGCTTTGTTTGTGCATTCTTTCTTCCTATTTTACTTTGACCCTGTTTGTATTTGAGGATATTCTCAAGGTCAGTCAACTTGCTTCGTTCTTCTTTCTTGTTAATAATCCTCCTTTTCTTTCCTCTCCTTCTCCTGCTTTTGTTATTGTGAAGTTGTTCTAAAGCAGGCTGCTTTGTGTTATGCAGGAAAGATTTCTGTAGAGGGAAAAATACTAAACAAATTTGACATGAGACCTCATACGGAAAACCTTGAGAACTATGGAAAACTCTGCCGTGAAAGGTCAAACAAGTACATGACCAAGAATAGACGAGTACAGGTTGTCTAAATTTACCCAATATTTTTGCCTCCACATCTCCTGGGATAATTTGATTTTTCTGACCCCCAACATCTTTTCACTTACAGGTCATTGACGATGGCAAAGGAACTCATATGAGGCCCATGCCAGGGATGATTGCTTCTGGAATTGTACTTATCACTAACATTTTTCTGCCAATGTTTTTCAGCTGTTTGTAAATGAGCAACTGATTTTGCATTGATATTTATATGGGGCTCTCTGTGCTAGGTACAGATGTATTAATAGGTCATATTCAGGATGATGTGTTGCAGTGCATGCTAGTTGCAGATCATATCATCTTGATAGATAAGACTAAAGAGGAATTAGATCATAAATTAGAAGTATGAAAGGATATTTTAGAATTTACCATTAGATTAGATGGTGTAAAAGTCTTCCAATGTGAACAATTTTTTGTTATTTAGGCTCTATTATTAAGAGATATGATAATATAGAGGAGAACGTTCTTTGTAGGACAAGGGCTGGATAGCTAAATTAGAAATTTGCCGCCAGAGTTGCGTGTGACTGCAAAATTCCCATTAAGTTCAAGGGTAAATTCTACCAATCAACATTTAGGCCAATGATGCTCTATGGTAGTGAATGTTAGTCTGTGAATAAGCAACATACCTAAAAAATGAGTGTGACAGAGATGAAAATGCTTGGAAGGATGTGTAGTTATTTTAGAAAGAACTGAATAAGAAATGATGATATTTAAAATATGGCAAGTGTAACTCTCATTGGAGATAAATTGAGAAAATGGCATTTGTATCGGTTTAGACATGTCAGCAAATGCTCCAATTAAGGAGAGTAATCTAATCAGAGGAGAGGCAGAGAAAGACTTAGGTTGACTTAGGAATCTTTTGTGTGGAAAGATTTAGAGCAATTAGGTCTTCCACTTAATTTAGTACATAGAGCAAAAGGCGGAAAAAAAATTCCTGTAACTGACCCCAATTAAGTTTGGGATTAAGGACTACTTGTTTTTATATTTATATGAGGCTCACTGCTCTTCTATTCTCCATATGTAATCATATTGGAAAATATGGTGACTATCCAATGTTGCTGATAAGAAAAAGCATTGTGCTTGCAATAGGATAAGAAGAAAGTGCCAGCCAGGGGATCAGACATGAAAAGGACAAGAAGGGACCGAGGGGAGATGGAAGCAATTATGTTTAAGCTTTTTGAAAGGCAACCAAATTGGACATTAAGACAACTGATTCAAGAGACGGACCAACCTGAGGTGTGTCATTTGATTGCTTGAAATTTCTACATAATGTTTCAATGCTTACTTCTTGTCTAGTACCCAACGCTGTTATTGCTGTTTTCAAGTAAATCAAAGTTAGATATCATTGAGTGTTACTTTCTCCATTATTCTGCTACTTTTCCTTGTCTCTACTTATCATAGTCAGCAAACACAGTGGGGTGGTTGGGTGAAGCCTGGTTACCTCTGAGAGGATATTAATCCTTTTCAAAAGATGTTTTTAAAGGCACAAGCCCTTTTATTTTTGTATTGCTATTGCTACATGATTGAAGATGAGCGGCCAAACCTTTTTAGTTGAAAATTTTGGCTAATAGCTTTGGCAAAACTCAGAAAAAGCCTTAAATTCAACCAATATGGTCCAGATCACAAAGACAAAGGCTATGCCTGGATGGATGATTATGCTCAATTGTACCAATGCTTCTTTATATCGTGACACTCAAGGTTCTTTTATTCTCAGTCCATATCCACTATGAAAGTACACGGAAGCTACGAACTCTTGAAATTCCATGTTTGGCCGAACATTCATATTTTATGTTTTGCATGACCGCTAAACATTTATAATCATTTCAATTTAGGACAATAATTGTTGTGTAAATTGTCACCGTTGGCATCCTTTAATGGTCCTTCCTGTATTTTCACTTTCCCATGTGTTTTAGTTTGTATATAAGCCCATTCCATTATGCAGATACGAACAAGCAACTCCTGGATGTTCAGAATTTGTACGAGTCTTTTCTTTTCGTGTTTCGTTTGTCTTTCCTTTTTGGTCTGCGAATCTCTGTGGCTAGGTTTCTTTTTACCTTCTTCCCTTCGTTACCATCTTACCTTTTCTCGCAGCAATTTCTGAAAGATATTCTTAAAGAGCTCTGTATCTACAACAACAAGGGGACTAACCAGGGATCCTACGAGTTGAAGCCAGAATACAAGAGGGCAGGCGACGAACCGGCCCGCGCATAGAAAGAAGTCAGAGGCCTTCACTAGCAATTTGCACTGCTTTTCGTCTCTAGTACTTTGCAGACGCTTTCTTTATAGATCAAAATGAGACATTCCCGTTTTTAAGAAAGAAGATCTCTGAAAGAAACAATCAGCAATTTTGCTTTATAAACCTCAGTTTCCAGAGAAATCTCTGCTGCAACCTTATGGACCAATGTCTGCAAATTCAGGCAGGCCAACATTGGTTCAAAAGCAGTTATTCGCAAATATGTTTCATTTGGGCCCTGGTGAGCACCACCACACTCAATTCTCAGCATCTCTGTAAATGATAAATCAAGCCGGCCGCATCTCTCTATCTATACATTCTTTCCGTTGTGGAAGGTTAAACATGTTGTTCTCTTCCCATCTCATGTAGAGCAACACTGGGGGTATTAAAATTGTTTGCCCATGGCTTTTATTTTATCAAAACCCGAGCCGTGAATCTTGGCAGGCGGGCGACGAAGATCACCATTTGCAAACCCGAGGATGTGGGCCTCTGCTCACTGACGTTTGTTCTCGTTGCCTGCTCTCTCCGAGCAGTTGTGTACTTCTTCTTACTGGCGTCTGGCTTTTCGGCGGTGGATGGCAGAGGCTGTTATGGGTTTCTTGGGCGATGTGGAGTTGACCTGGGTTACTGATTTCATTTACTAATTATTGTTGCTATTTATCATTACCATTAATGAATAAAATAAAATTTTAATGTTTAGTTGAACTAATGATCAATGTCACCATTAAATCAAATAATAAAATGACTCTTTTAGATATTTAATTTTTGCTCTATTATATATATATATATATATTTTTTATTTTTATTAGTATTATTTTTTTATTTTTTTCTTTTGACTAATATATTTGTTACTCTTTCTTATGTGACAACAAATTTAAGGAAAAGTAATCCTACTGACATTCGTCATTTAGTAACAGATTTCTAACCAGACAAGCCATAACTTGAAAAAAATAAATAAAAGAACTTGAGGAGGAAAAAAAGAAAAAGGCAAAGAAAAGATCAAGACGAGAAAATGGAAAGAGAATGGAGTTGGCTTTTGATCTTCCGTTTTCTGGGTTTCGCTCCCAAGAGAAAAGGTATAATAACGATGATTCGTAACGGTATCATATCGGATTACAGCTTCATGGGTTTCTTTTTTTTTTTTTTTTTTTTTTTTTGGTCTTTCTGGTTCTGTTGGGTTTGGTTTTTGAATAGGGAGGAGCTTTTTGTTCTTTTATTTTATAATTAGATACTTTTTCGTGATCTATAATTTTCCCTGTCGATGATGTTATTATGTTCAGGCTTCTAGATGTTTAATATTACTGCAATTTTGGTCCCCTTTTTTTTTTTTATTTTTTTTCCTTGTTCGGATTGAATTGTATTGATTTTATGGGGCTCTGGAACCTGGTTGGGATACCCTCAAAATACAATGGTTCATGTTCATACTCTCTTGTGGAAATCACAATCACAGTAAGATTGTTTTAGGTTTAACTTGTTGGATTTTACTTTCTGGGTTGTCCTGCTTTAAAGAAAAAAAAAAAAAAAAAAAAAACTCTAATTATGCTTCTGTTGCTGAGAAATTGTTAATTAATTGGAACCATATTCATGCGTAACTCTTGATGCAAGTTACTGTGTTTCCATGTGAAAAAGATCTAGTTTTGTGACCCTGTTTCTATCTGTGCAGATAATCTTGCTCGCCGACAAAGATGGGCTCTTTCTTCAGAAGCTTAAGCGAGGAGTCTGTACCTTCTCGGCTAGACATTCGAGGGTGTCCAGTTTTGAGAAACATCAATGAGCCCACTAATTTCTCGTTTTGCTCATCCATGCCTTTTCCAATCCCTGTGAGTTATTCTTCCCTGCTCATTACTGTTGCATTGCACATGTGCCTAACTTTGATGTGTGATAGATATAGGATTTGCTTACCAACCCCAGACTTTGATGCCAGTAAGTTATTTATCCCCGCTCTCTTTGCCAGTTATGCAGGAGCAAAGGTCCAATTTTTGAAGATGGCCCCAATTTTGACATGGCCTTCAGGTTATTCCACGGGCACGACGGAGTAGTCCCAGTTTGCGAATGATCGTTCTTACATTCTGAGAAAGTAGAGGTTCACCCAACACTCCTAGAGTTCAATCCTTTAGCCCCAAAAGCAGCTGCCATTAGTCTTTCATCTCTTGGACTTGGCAGACCATTCAGCTTTGATTCATTCTGTGGACAGTGGAATAATCAGAAGAAAAAATCCGAAGCATCCAAGCAAGATTCTTCTTCAAATGTAAGTGAATTTAATTTCTAATCTACATAATTTACTCTGTTGTAGAAGTCCTGGACAGCTGGACAAAGTGCGAATTTGATTTTTATTAAAGTATCTTTTGGAGTTTGTTAAGCCTTGGAGTGCAATTGATCATCATTGTGTACTGTTTCATTTTACCAGATCAGTATTTTTGCCCGGATGATGTTTGGAGAGTTTGGCATGTCATATAATTCGAAATTTTTTTGCGTCTCCTTATTTTAGAAAGAACAAGCAAATCATGAATCATTGAGCAATGAGTGGCTGCGAGCTAGGAACTGCCTTATTGCTAAGTCATATCGAGCAGTTAGCAAGATCTCACCACTAGTTGCAAAGGTTTTTCAGCCCCCTTCAGGCTTGAAACTCAAGTGCCCACCTTCAGTGGTTGCTGCACAAGCAGCTATAGCACAAACTGCTTTTGCGAAGAACCTGCAGTCTCAATCCTTGCCAACAAAAATACTTGTGATCGGAATGCTGGGCATGGCAGCCAATGTACCTTTAGGAATATGGAGAGAACATACTGAGAAATTTTCACCGTCTTGGTTTGCAGCTCTTCATGCAGCAGTCCCATTCATAGCAATGCTTAGGAAGTCCGTGTTGATGACCAAGTCAGCTATGGCATTTACAATTGCAGCATCTGTACTGGGACAGAGCATTGGATCTAGGGCAGAGCGATACTGCCAGAAGGCGGCAGCTGCAAGAGAAATGGCTCTCAAAGAAGCATCCGAGAGTAGCTTGAGCCAGTTGCAAATAGGTGCTGTTAAAGGGGCGGCACATTGTGGCAATCTGAACGCGATGTCGATGCTCATACATGTCATCCTACTTGTTCGGAAGAAAATAGGAGTCTTGAACCATAACCGGATTGTCATCAAGCCCAGCCATTCGGTTCCAATTCTATTCTGGGTTGATTCCGAGGTTCAATTGTTGTTCAGTTCTGATTCAAACAAGTATTTAATTGTGATATACAAATGTAAATTATATAACATTTAATTTTGAAATCAAGATGAACCACAAAATCGTTATAGCAAATGCGTCAGTTGATTGAGTGCGTGAATTTCTCTACTTTGCCAAGTAACGACTTTTGTGTGAATTACTTTTATACAGGGCATGATGTAGCCGACAGTTCCGATTACTGGAAATAGAAGTCTCACTGTTGGAAAGAAGCCTTCTGTCTAAAATTGTTGTAAGCACCAAGCAGTGGTAACATCAGTCTATGACACTCAGATGCAACTTTAACCGTAAATAACTACCCTGGAAAAACAAGTTAACGGATATGATACAATGTTAATGATCCTGTACAGTTATTACCGAAGTTGATTTCATTATTCCTCGAAATTTCAGTTCTTTGTTTTACATGTGTAGTTTATGAAGTTTGTTTCGTGCCGTTTCGACCAATTTGTAGATAGAAATTTTTACAAGCCCACAGCAAGTTTGTTCCCATTCTCTATCACTTTCAAATTTGAAGTGGAATTTTTTTTAATTATAGGAGAAGGATAAAAGACTGATAGAAAGAATTTATATTATTTAAAAATTTATTAATATTTTTTAATTATAATAATTTAGTATAAATTATAAATTAAATATTTTATTTAAAAATTTTGTTAAATTAGATATTTTAATATCTTATGTAAATTTGTTTAAAAATTAAAATTTTAATATTTTTTTCTAAGATAAATTTTATTACTTAACAATTAATAAGAAATAAAATTTTTTTATTAAAAATATCAATATTTGTTAAACAATTTACTTTAAATCTCAATTAATGAAAGATATTTTATAATAAATTATTTATTATTAATTTTTATTTTAATATTTTTTTATATTCTAAATTTGGTTTCTATTATTAGAATAGAAAATTCTTAGATATAACAAAAACTTAATTAATAATTTTATTATGAAAATAACATATATCATTTTATTAGGATATTTCAAAAGATTTTGTCTTTATTGTTTATAAAAAGAGAAAAATATTGTTTTAAGATTAGGAATACAATCCAAGATATAATTAAGATATCTTAAAAAAATTTTGTAATTGTTCTTTGTTTTTTATTTAATTGAGAAATCTATTACCAAATTTTTTAAATCTATTAATTGAGGTAATAATTTATAATAATAATTAAAATATCTTATTAATAATATAATGAAATTTATTAGAATTATTAAAATATTTTGTTATGAATTTTAAAAATACTAATATATCATCTATATAAATAATTATAAAGTTTATATATAGATTAAATATGTCATTTATAATATTTTGAAATTCAAATAGTATATTTTTAAAATCAAATAATATAATATTTTATTCATAATTTCTAAAAAATATAATAATAATAATTTTATATTTATCTTTTTTATCAATTTGTATTAATTAAAACTTATATTTTATACCAAATTTAGAAAATATAATTATTTCTACTAATTATTTAATTAAGTTTTTTTATTAAAAATAAAATATCTAATCCATTCAAGTATTTTTGCTTAATTATTAATATCAAAAATAAAATAAGATTATGAAAATTATTCACTTGTTTTTTTTTTTACAATATTTTAGTAGGTTTTTGTTCACTTGTATAAGTCTATTTTTAGTAGGTATATTTCTTTTATTAAAATTCACATTTTTTTTTCTCTATTCCGGAATGTTGTTGGCATTTCTACTCGTTTTCAAAATGGTAATAGAAAATTCTAATAATTTGTTGATTTTCTTCCTTTTGCATTAACCAGAATGCTTCTTTTAACTTTTTTCTATTCAACTACGTATGTAATATTTTCACCATGTATGTAATGTTTTTGCTTTCGCATATTTGCTTTCAGAGATCCGGAGAAGGATCAATTGCATGTCTGACCATTCTTCGGCTTATATTCAATAGTTTTGTTCTTAAGCTTTTCCCAGTAGCAGCTGTGTATATCAAGAATTTTTATTCTCTTTTATTCAATCTTGTTCTAGAATCTGAAGATTGTTCTCAACTTTTCTGTAGAGGCCCATATGCCTGCTCAGACTGTTCCTGGAGGCTGGCTACCCCACTTCATGCGTATCAATTGATACTCTCGTACCCAACTACGGATGATGAATGGATTCAATAGAAGTATCAAACGGTTGCTGACAAAAATGAGCGTTATGTGCCACCCAAATTGAGGGCACCGGCTTTATTTTCTGTGATGGCATCTACTACTAAACAGAGACCCTTATGACACGGTCGATGAATTATTGTGACAAAGGAGGCGTTGAGAAATCCTGCCAAGAGTAGGTTCGACTGCAACACGTTAGCTGGATCATGGAAGGATGCAGATGCCACCCCTTCCCAAATTTCACAGATTATTTCTGTACTGCAATCAATTACAACAAATACAAAGCTGCCGCAATATTACAAGCACCTAAAATATTTTTAGCAAAAAGGGCTTGAAAACTGTCCACTGCCCTATGATTCTATTGAACAATACAAGAACCATGATACAGGGCACGGCAAACGCAAAACCCTTGCCAGCCGAAGACCCGCCTGATGAGGCCATCTGGCCATTCCTACTACCTACCTGTGTCCCCCTTACCCCCTCCATGATTCCTCCTCTCTGATGATAGTTCCATTGTGTTCGCTACACCGATCATCTTTGGCATAGGACATTTTAATGGCTGCCACACAGCCTGAAACACCTGTGTATGGAACCCCAACAAGAATTCCTCCTACTACATTCATTCACACCATAACTCCTCCCTGATGCTTTCAGTTGAGATTGCTCTAAAACCATTTTGTCTTTGCATATCAGGAAACATGTCCTGTCCATGCCTCATTCCCATTGTGAAAGGCTGTGCTTTGGTAGCTTCTGACTTCTGTAGATCTGGTAGTCTAGAACTTCATTGCTGCAGCTGGCGTCACTAGGAGGGAAATCTTACATGCCATTCAAACTACACTCACCACCATTGACAACAGCCTGCAATGCCTGGTGCTCCAATTTTGATGAGGATGCATGACAATTGCCGAATGCAGCAGGATATTTTGCCAACAAGATGGCAGAATCAGGCAAAGAAGAAAATTCTGTTTGCATTCTATTCCCATCCCAGAAACCATAACTCCTTATCGGACATGGTTAAGACCATGATTGCCATCACAGTCAAACTTCAAGACAGTTGTATTGCCATCTGTATTATTATGGCCAGCAAATTTTAAAGCAGCTGTGATTGCCATCACTGTCAAACTTCAAGACATAACTCTGAATGTTCTCTTGTCTGATCATTTGCTTGTTCATTGTGTTGGGACAAAAGCAGAAGCTCAGGAGCAGACCCTTGAGGTTTTGAACCACTACAACGTCAAAGAAAGCAATCCTTAGACACAAACTGACAGGTAATTTTCCTGCCTGCATTCAACTGACTTTGGACTTCAGATTCTGCAAGAAATGCCCTCATTCATTTCTTTCTTAGTCAGAATTTGTGGAGGAAAGCCCTGTGGAACATAGGATGATTTATCATGAGTCAATAAAAGATGCCCTGAAAAATGCTGGAAATAGTCATCTTTGACAACAGATTCCCGATCCTGCTTATGACTACTGTCCTGAAGATTGAGTCACAAATAACCTCTCCTGGGTGGTTGTCTTTTCAGATCGGGTTACAGCGGAATTTTGGAAAATAAAACCAGCAGTAGCAATAGCACTCTACAGGAGGCTTTTCCACAGAATCCAGCACAACTGACACCTGATGCATGCTTGAACAGGACCCAGTGTCCACAGGTAGGTGGCAATCATTTTTGGCAGAGATTGAGTCTTGCAACAAGTTGTTCAAGCCATTCTCAGGAAAAGAAAGTTCTTGTCCCCATGTCATCTCTGATTCCGTTTATGGATACCTTGGCTACAACTTTAGCAAGAACAACGGCATTTGGGCCAGACAGGTCAGCATCAATTGAATCTCCAGTATTCATTTGATCAGCAATAGAAATACTGTCTTTGATTACTTCATCACTTTCTACATCAACTGATTCAGTCAACACTTTCACAGGCCATTCAGACTCTGGTTGATGGACAAAACCGTTCATGATTTCTTTGTCAACATCACATCTTATATCGGGTATGTGCTCCATCCTGCATTCATCATAACCTAGCATAACTGCAGCCTTGAAATCCTTATGCATTAAGACTGCCTTTGCATTGTCATCCACCGATCTATTCAAAGCAGTAACCTTCCCACTCACAGCATCAAATTCCTTCTTATAGCCTGGCTTATCATTGCAGACAACAGAGGTAGTTTCCCGACCACAGGTAACTTCTGAGTCACTCCCACCTCCTCCATTTGCATCATCATTCATTGGAGTCCCAAGGTCTTGTGGTCCAGAATGTATCATATCCAGTCCAAGGCACTTGCAGGCCTTGCTAAAGAACACCTTGCACTGATCCCTAGACCTAGTCCTCACACATTGTGCAATCATCCCAAAATCCTTACCATAGGAAGACACAGCTTGAATAAAGATGGACTTCTCTTCATCAGTCCAATCAGTAGGATCCATTTCACCACAACTATCATCAGAACAAGCTTCCTGATAGACATTTTGTGTAACATCAGATGCTGAAGGCTGCTTCATAACAGAATCCAACTTTTGGGATTTCAACTCCCGGTTGCTTTCACCAGGATCAACACAAGTAGTAATACATGAACTCACTGCCTCAGGGGACGCTGAACCACATATACCTGCTAACACATCAGCAGCTACAGTTTCTCTATCATTCCAATGAGCATTAAAATTGCTTGACCTCTCTAAAATGCCATCACCACTTTGTGATGTTTTCAAATCACTGCAGCCTTCCAAAAACATTCTGCCAGAATACATCTTCTGTCTTCGCATGGCATTGTCAGCATCAGCAGTAATCACTGAAGGCATGCCTAAAATATCAAGCGACACAGCATTGATCTCACGATTCCATTTCTTGCCTGATGCCACCAAGTAGTTGGTAGATGACTTTACTTCCTTATGTTTCTCAGTCCTCTCAAAGCAATCAGACTTGTGATTTTTGTAGTAGAATTCAACACAATCAGCAATTGTCTTGTGATCAAGAAAAGAAGAAATTTTTCTGAAATCTTTCCCAAAAGTAGCTAGCTTTTCAATGAAAATTTCTCTCTCCTCTGAACACCAAGGATTGATCATAGCCCTTTCCTTCTCAACACCACAAGGATCTTCAACAAATCCATTGCTAGAAATAAACTGTGATGCCATCCTCTCTTTCTCATCCAAAATTAATTCTGGCATTTTCAAAGTGTTCCTGAAAGCTTTAACTTGACAATCTGAAAACAATGTGCTTGAAAAATCAAGGACACCTGTAGCAGGGCCCATGCCCACATTTCCGGCTGCAAAGTAAATTTCAAAAGAGTTGGCAGTTATTCAAAGCCACACTAACATCAGGGAACATAGCGAATTGTGATTAAAAGGAAGAGGGGAAAAAACTTGACCATAACCAACAAATAAGAAATGCAACTTAGCTCCATAATAATTCCAAGCATCTACTAACAAGGCAAACCTTCTAGCATTAAAAAAGCCATTATACATACTCTTCAAGTCATTCCAACTGTTTTCTCACCACAACAATGTATACCTAAAACATCTCCATCCCATAAAAGAAGTCAATGGGCATTACTTGCACCAGAGACCTGCAAAGAGATATATCACATCACTTTTCCTCAGCACAGGAAACTGAAGATTCATAATTGATGGAAACAATAGGTGCTAAGGCAAAAAATTGTCCTCAACTTTTCAATTTTCTCAATGTAGTTTTAAACTTTTCATCTTTTTCAATTTAATTCCAAATGTTACTAATCCTTTTCAACGTGGTACAATTGAAGACAGAAAAATAAGTCAAGTGTTATATCTTATGGTCAATGTACAGAAATACATCAGAAAATACATATTAGCAACCAAAGCACATTTCCAAATACCCTATCCCCACAAACAAGGATTAGTAAATGTACAAAAATGTGTACAAAAATGCGTATTGATAATGTATTTCCATACATTGACCATCAAATGTAACATTTTACTTGCCTTCTGTCTTTGAGAGGACCACATTGAAAAGGATTAGTCACATTTAGGATTAAATTGAAAAAAAAAAAATGAAAGCTTTATGACTACATTGAAAAAATTAGAAAAGTTGAGAATTATTTTTTGGTTTATCCCAAAACAATAGTACCCCTAACTTATAATTTTTCTTCATAGTTAATTTAAAAAACATAGCTCATTTTCCTGTCTGGTATGACTAGCAATGGTTATATTTCACTGAAAGATACAACCTACTAATTACTATTTCATTTTGAATGTAAAATTCATGCCAAATGTGAAATGCCATCTTAAATTGTGCAACTATTGATAGCAATCATATCATATATACGGTTGATGCACAATCCAGATCCAACAGCAAAGCTGAAGCACATACATGATATATTCAGACTTCAGAGCATTTATGTTCCACATATTTGTCTACACTACGCATGTTGCACACAAGATCCTCTCAAACCACCATGTGGCAGTCAAGAATGCATCTAGAAATCCCAAACAGGTAGCTTAACTGATATGGGGTTCTTTTCTGTAGAAAAACCCACCAACTAGACAATTCCTCAACCTTTGTGCTCATGGTTCGTTGATTGACCAAATTACACAGAATTACCAACTCTATATTCATTCCACTACATTGGCAATTTCCAGCTACATGAAAAGCAATTAAGAGAAAGAGCTATCTATCTAAATTAGCGTGAGATGAGATAAGTAGCATAAACAAAATCCCAGAGGTATCAATAATTTTCAAGTCATCAAAAGGTCTCAAGTGTTGGAAAGAACAGGAAACTTCATAGCACAGGTCCAAATGAAATAAAATAAAGCATACGCTTGTGAGCTCATAATGGTTTGCAATAAATGCGTCACCTAACATATCATCCTCTCAAATGGTGGCAAACCAACTTCCAGACATAAGATATACCAAAAATACATTCACCAAGAACAACACCAAGCTTAGAATTTGAACCAAATAAGATGACAAGTAGAAGGAAAACATTAATATGATACTATAAGTAACACAAAGAAATAGAATTTAATATCCCTCACAAATTTCTAACCACATGTGTATTTTACATGCATGCATACTTAATTTCCAATTAATTTTGAGATCCAAGGATTTCCAGCCAGAACACACATCTGTATCAAAATCTACAGCAAACTGCCATATTTTGAGGTGAAGGCAGGACCTGTCACCTATTTTATCCTACAAAAGGAGCCAAACATAGTATGCAAGAGCATAGAGAAATTTGAATGCACATTAAAGAATGAAGCACCATCTCCAGTTTAAGTCATTGCAAGGCCAACCAAGGATTAAAAACAAGAACCATGCCATAAAAGTGAAATAAGCCAATCAAGATTTCTTACCAGGAGAAGGGAATCGAGAACAATTGGAAGACTGATATTTCTGATACCCACTATGTGTTGTCCGCATACTTAATTCTGATTTTTTATGAGATTTTGCATGGTACTTCCCCATAGAAAGTAGACGCATATCTTCCTTCCAGAATTGATGGAAAGCTTTAAATTTTAGCATTACAACTTTCTCCTTAAATTTTAAAAGTCGCTTTCTGTTGGCAAACTTTTCTCTGACAAATGCATCACTCTGCCATGATGACAAATTGGTGACTCTGGATAAATCAATCATACAGTGATCCTTGGGAAATAACTTATTAAATACCTCAGATGCTTGAACAGCTGATTCTTTATTAGAAACCAGTATTAGGTTACACAAATTATCTACTCCATCAATGCACAAACTTGAATCAGCGTATAAAGGTGCACTGCTTTTGCTCTCAATAAGCATACTAAAATCCAGGCAAGCAGCAGCTGCTTCCTTATTGATGTGTGGCGGAAAGTTTCTCAACAGGACACTTGTAGATTGTAGAGCATCTAAATCAGCAGAAGTCTCAGCATGCTTCACCAAATCAACTGAAGTTACTGCCTGTGCAAGAGACTCTGGTTCAACAAATTTTGATGTAGCTATTCCAGGACTATCAATATCACAACACTTACTACTGGCCTCAATATCTTGCACAGCTTCTTTACAAAGAGGAATTTTCTCTACATTATCATCACCATGGGATACAACTTGTAAGGGACAAAGACAAGGAACATTACTGGAGGCAGGCCTCTGACCATAGAAAGTTGTTACATTGCTCTCCCGTGGAAAGGAGCTAGAGGTAGCTGGATGGTGGCATCTGCTTCCAGATTCAAATTTGAGCAACTTGAGCTTATTCTTAAGAGAGTCTATTTCAGACTCAGTCATCTCCAAAACCTTCAAAACATCACCCTTCCATATAAGCAACTTGTTTATTGAACTGGACCTCACAAAACTTGAGTCCACAGAACTTGGATCATCAGACTGAAGCAGTTCAATAAGTGAGGCGCACAAGTCAGATATTGAACTAATATCCAATTTTTCTAAGTTAAAGCAGAATCCCTCAAGATGATTCCAAGACACAAGACTCGGTGACTATATAAATTAGCTACATCAATAACACCATTCACTGCCTTGCCAAAAGTTTTCTCCTCTATACCTGCAGAAAAGAGGAAAGAACTCAGAATCCCTTAAAGGAAAGGTAAAGGAGAAAACCCTATGAGTACAGTAAACAAAAAAAGGGTTAGATTATAGCATTATTATATAAACTCAATTTGCTTGGGGGCAATTGGTATACATTCAAAGCCTTAGACTGGGTAGGCATAAAAGGAGAAAAAGCTATGCATAGCTTACCAAATACATGGGCAAGAGAAAGTTCTCATTTCAAACAGCAGTGCAGTACACATCCAAAATCTCATGTAGACAAATGTGCATAAGAATATACAAAAGAAAAGCAAGCTTTATTTCTGATAATAACCAAACACAGGAGGTGAAGATGAAATATGCTACAAACTAAAGCATTATATATATACCCAATGATTATGTTGGTAATTCTTCAGTTCCTTATGCTTAACTTTATAAAAAATGCAACAATCAAAGAATTGAATGGCAGTTCAGTTATAAGCGGATAAGAATGAAGTAAAGCAACATGGAGAAAATACACAAATAATTCAAATACCCAATGTCAACAAGTAAACTTGTCAGATCCTAGGCATGAGAACAACTACATAAAAAATGGGAAGAAACCAAGCAACTACCTGGCAGGGAACTGCAAGCAACTGAAGGAGTTGCAGGCAATGCATAGTCAGAAAACCCCACAACTCTAGGGCCCTCATCAGCCACATTTGAACTTTGAGAAAGAGCAGGTTCAGCATTAACAGCAGAAATGACAGCTCCATCTCTACTCACATGCACTTCAGGGCTTTCAACTTTCTTCTTCTCATACTTTGCCAAACCCTCGCCCCAATTAAGGCGTGGCTTCTTCCTAGAGGTTGTCCCTTCAGATGGAAGAGCAGAAGTTACACATGCAGCAGCATCTGCTGTAAGGGACTGCACTAGAGTCACATTCTTTGGCCTCAACTCAGCCTTCACTTCACTGGAATCAGCACTTCCAAGACTCTTTGAGCTACTTGAATGGTTGAAACCAGAACTGTGAGAAGACAAATTAGCAGAACGACTCCAACTAAGTAGCTTCCAATCCAGGGAGTTATATTTATCGCGTCTTTGGCCTGTGCCCAACCTGTTGACACCACCCATCTTACTATTATCATAATGGTCTTTCAACTGAAGTAGAATGCATGTGTTTACAAATTCAAAATGAGTTGGATGAGAAGAAGGGGATGTTAGCATGTCATCCACTGACCTCTGATGATTAACGACATCATGCAGAGTCACAGGCATGTTCGGAAACCCATTGCTCATTTCACACAAATGACCTTTCCAATCTCTCTGGCTATGAGACCTTCTATGTTCCTTGCTGCTATTGTGTTTCCCATCTCCTCGCGAAACTGATGGCTGGTAGTTCTCACCCTCCAATGTTTTATTAGTACCATGAGAGGGTGCATATCCATGACCACGTTCCTCAGCAAACGGGTGCCTACCACCCTGTTTACCACAACATTCAAATAATATTAGGACAAAAAAAAAAAAGGAAAAAAGAAAGCAACAATTAAAACAAGAAACGTAATAATCCTCCAGAAGGAAAACAACCAAAAAATTTCACAAGATCGGAAACTTCAGATCTTTGACTGAGAGAATGAAAAAGAAAGTGAGACTCCAAAACTTAATCAGATTGGAACGAAAAACTTTGTAAACAATCTCGATTTAAAGAAAAAATCAAAAATTACAAGTCAATCCTGAAAAGACCTGCTGGTGTTGTTACGTATACATAAGTTTGGCTAAAAAGAAAAGAGAAAAGAGAGACGAGAGACGAGGTCCCTTCGTACATAATCCACAGAAACCCTAGATTTGGGACTCTCACATTATAATAGCCACCAATTATTCAGAGAGTGAAATGCTGTGTCAGATTATCGAAAGCTAGAAATCATATCACGAACAGCAACCCATCCAAATCCAAGACCAAACAAAAGAAAATCAGAAACGAAAAGAGTGAAGCAATCACCAGGAGGCCTGCGAAACTCGTTGGGTCCACCCCAGCGGCCAAAATCGCGAGATCATCCATAGTCTCTCCATCTCGGTGACGCTGACCCAAATGAGGAGGCCTGCTCATACTTTTGTGGTCATCGCATCAACTAATGATTGATGCATTTTTTCATTTCCCTCTCAAAAGAAAGGAAAAACAAGGAAGGTTAAACAACAAATTAAATATAATAAGATGCACATAAAGGATAAAAAATATTAAGTATATACTCTCAAGTAATATAGTTATTATATATATTATTTAAATAATATTTAATATCATATTATAAAATTATTATAAAAATAAAATAATTTTTTATATAAAATTTATATAATATTAAAGATTATTTTGTATAATATAAATAATAAGATGTTTTCTTATTTTCACTCCATTTGAATTTAATTATACAATATTAAAAAATAAAAATAAATTTTAAATTTTTATATATTTTTGTAATTAAATTCTGAATATTTTTATATTTTTATTTAAATATTATATTTTTAAAAATTATTTTAAATTAATTTTTATTAGATAAGAGATAATTAAGTTGTTAATGATTTTTATTTGATAAATATATAATTTTTAATAATTTTGATTTTTTATTTAAAAATAATAAATTTTAAAATATATATAATTTAATTAAATACAAGAAAAATCAAAATCTCATTATAAAAATTTATAAAAGTATAAGAGTAACTCTTTATATATTTCACCTAATTACAATTCAATCAAGTTTTACTCCCTTAGTTTGAAACTAGAGATTATTATTTTAGAAAGAGGTTGAATTGTTACTAAAATATGGTTAAGTAGTTTGATTTCCAATTCTTGTTTTAAATTGATTTCAATTTTTACAAGAAAAATTTGATAAGCATGAGTGTTAGACATATCATATGAGTGACATGTCACATCTTTACTTGTTATAACAAAAATATCTAAATATCCCCACATTTTTTTTATAATTATGGTGAAATATAGAAAAATAAAGAATAAACAAAATACAAATCAATTAACCATCCTTACGAGTAGCAATGCGAACTTAAACCAAAGCACCAAAACTGCATCCTTGTCCCCAAAAATTGCTTTCTCTTTCTTTCTAACTTATACAATCTTTCTCAACCAACCCAAATATCTTTATCTAGCTTTAGTTCCATGCACTTTGAAGAGCTTAAATTTAAAAACATTCAAAAAAATTGCGTAATAAAATAGTATCACCAAAAATTTGGAAAAAAAACAAAAACAAGTTATAGTATTGGTGTAAAGATAAAAATTGTAATGCAAACTTCCTAAGGTGGTGTCTACTAATTAATAAGGAAATTGAGATGAATGCAATAGCCAATAACATATAAGTTATGCAAGATCTCAAGCAAAATCAAGTAAAAGTAAGAACACTAATGACTATAGTACTATCAATAAAAAAAGAGTT
Organism: Bruguiera parviflora; assembly: GCA_019804595.1. Taxonomy (NCBI): domain Eukaryota; kingdom Viridiplantae; phylum Streptophyta; class Magnoliopsida; order Malpighiales; family Rhizophoraceae; genus Bruguiera; species Bruguiera parviflora. Next base: position 4,504,510 of record CM034054.1, on the reverse strand, counting down.
TCAAAAGATATATGTCAAGTTTCACAACTTATAAATGAATATTGCATTTGTAAAGGTGAATGTATTGATTTTAATATGTTGCATAATGATATTGTATATGCTAGTGATTGTAGTAATTTATAGTAAATGAAAGAAGAGAAATTAGTTTTTACTCAAGTCATTATGTTGGCTGTGAAACTTAAGATTGTGAATTTGCTATGCCAATTTCTATTCTACTCTTTAAGAAGTCTTTCCTTGTATGAATGAATCAAGTTTTTTAGTTTAATTAATAAGATGCATTTATAATTATTTGATTTAATGTGGCTAATTGTAGCATGCATACCTTTTTGAACTTTTTTATTTGTCCCTAAATTGACTCTTATTTTTATTCTTTTGGTTATCAAACTTGATATGATTCTTTTGGTACCTTAGACTAAATTACAAGCACTATGCTTATTGTTTTAACAACATTACCATTTGAAAAATTAGTTAGTTTTAAATTAACTACAAATTGTTTGTAGTAAGTAAATGCAAAAATATATTACTTGTAGCAAGTAAATGATAAAATATAAATAAGTTAATTTGTATACCTTAGTACATGTCCTTACATTATGCCTAAGTTTTTTACATTTGCCACACCTGATGGTGCAAGATCTAATTTTATCGTTCCTTAGCTCTCTAATTTCTCTTATTTTATTCTTTTTTGGTCCACTAGCCTTTCTCTTCACTTTAAGTGGTAGTATGATTTATTCTTCATCCATAGGATCTAAATTGCTTTCATAAAGAGGATGAATAACTTCATTGTAGGCAAGTACATACTTCTTCACTGTGAAGCACTCGCATAAGTCCTTTAAGCTTCCTTTAATATAATTAGCATAATTAGCCATTTGGTTATAAGGAATTCTAAAAACTACTTATTCCCTACAATTGCATGTCTTTGATTTAAGATTTTTAAAAAAAATTATATGAATCATCTAATATTTGAAATTCCTTATTATTAGTAAGAACCAATTTTAAGTATTTAGTTGTAACATAAAATTTTTCTAACTTTTCCTTGACTTTTGGTTTTACTCGACCCTCTCAAGTCATAGTTTTAACATATTTTTTATGCATTTGAGCCATCAATTTTACTTTAATGTTCTTTAAGAGAGTTAAAGTAAACTTATTCCTAAACTTTCCAATTTAATTTTTAAATGACTTTATCATATTGTTGGTGGTATGGTCACTTTTAACATTGATATCAGATAATAACTTACTATTAATTTATAGGAAATATTCTTGAGATACTTCATAAGGGTACCATTGTGAGCAATCACTCCAATTTTTGTAAAGGCTTTAATCTAATCATTGTAATAGTAGGCTTAACAATCCTTCCAAAATAAGTTCTTTAACTCCATATTAGGCCATTATATAATAAAATTTGCATAAATGTGTCTAACATATTTCCTATGAATGGCTTTTAGAAAATGCTTTTTAACAATATTTATTATTCCCCGAGCATGCAAATCATGTATCAATTAATAATTTAAAACAAAAAATACCAACAATTAAATCAACAAACTATTTGTTATTTATATAGTAAATAAATGCAAAAACTATATTCTTACATACCTTTAGTTTGCTTGACATAAAGGTTAGAGGTTTCTTTTCATAGCAACTTTAGTGAAATCATATAAAAGACTTATGAAAAAGTCCCAACTCTTGTTGCACTCCTTTTCTATAATAACATATGTAATACGGAAAACCCCTTTGTTTCCATCTACTAAGATAGCCACCAATAGATTGCCAAAGTGTGGCCCCTTAAATGACATCTATCAAACTTAATAAATAGTCTACACCTAATAATAAATCCATCTTGGCATGCCTTTAAATAAATAAAAATCCTTTAAGACACTTTTAGAGATGAACCATTTAGGTCTTCCTTAGGTTTATACTCAAATTTAATCATAGAATCACAATTTATCTGTTTAAAAAAGTCAACATAATTTGTTAACTTCTTAAATGACTTATTATGTGACCTTTTAATTGTTTTAAGAGTTAGTTTTCCCCCCTTCTAAATTTTCATTAAATTAGGCTTAACTTCATAAGGGTCTTTTAAGACCTTATATATAAGGCCTATATTCATTTCATTATTAGCTTTAAAATAACATAACAAAACCTTAGTTATCCATTTTGATACAACACTTTTCATTTTTTCAATCCTAATACAATTACATTTACTCCTCAGTTTCTTTAACATAAAAGTCTTTTTATGAGATAATATGGATGCCTAGATGTAACAGTTACATTTTGCATCTATACACTTACCACCTATAACATGTTTTTGGTTTTTAGTGTATTTAATATTAACTCCCTCCCGCACTACATACTCCCTTAAGACCTTTCTAAAGTGATAAATATTTTTAAAATTTTTTTTCTCCCCAAACTTCACTTTACCTTCTTTTACATACCTAAAGAGAATACTATTGATTCCATATTTTAGATCATACTTTTTAAAATTGATTTTTTTCTCCTCACCATCTTTATTAATAGAAGTTCACCATCTGCATTAATATAGTCTCATGGTTTGTCAGTAACACAACCTGTCATATCACCATCACTTATAACTCTACTACCTCTTCCATTTGCATCATATAAGCCACCCATTTCATCTAACATTTTCCCTTATAATTTATCTTCATCTACAACCTTTTTCAACTAGTCATCATCATTAGAAACAATAAAGTCATAATCATCATTAGACATTTTGAAATCTAAGTCTTCGTGGTCCTTTTTTATGTCATCATCAATAATAACTTCATCTATATGTATTAGTCTAACCCTTTTATTTATCTTATTGAACTTATGAACAATAAGTTGTTTTTTTTCTTTTTTCATAAACTTGATTTTTTGCACATTTTTTTCTCTTTGAGATAATTAATAATAATTATAGACCTAATTTCAACATATACAGGTGGACTCTTAAAAACAGCAATTACACTACTAACATTCATAAATGTAAATAAAGTACTATTAGTGCTCTTTAGGTTCAAATTTTTAAAGATAAGCTTCCAAGGTGCAAAATCAAGCTCTTTTCCTAACTTACAAGCTAAGATCTTAAACTTAGAACTCTTGATAGGGCCTTCATATGTAACACCACTGATAGTAAGTTTAATCATAATATTTGATAACACAAATAATATAAAAAGAAAATAAATTAATAAAAACCCACAAACTAAAAAAAAAAACTTAATTGATTAAAAATTCAAAAAATTTCATTAAAAATCTTAGAATAATTAAAACAATCTTGAAATTGTAAATGAATAATAAAATAATAAGTATCATACTCGATAAATACTAAAAATTAGTTCTTAATCTTAATCTATGATTAAAAAACAAATCATTACAAAAAAAAATCAATATAAAAAACTTCTTATTGCAATCAAAGAAAACTAAAATAATGTACAAAAGATTTAACAACCGACTAATTTTAGCTCTATAGACTTTATTGAGTTCAAAAGGAATAAGAAAAAGAGAGAGATTTTTTTTTAAAGGTTGAAAGAGAACAAAAGAGTTTAAGAAGAGGTATTAAGATTAAAATGTTTAGTTTTTATCAATTTTAGTTTTTATATGAGGGCGTGCACATATTTTTAAGAATTCTACTTACTTATTGCTCTTTGTATTTGCAATTAATTATTTTCTTTAGCATTAAGTTAGCTAATTAAGAGGTTTAAAAAGAATGTCTTGAATTTTAAATTTTGCATTATAATTGGTATAATCATAATAAGACTTTTTAATAAAATTATCCTATTTTGATTGTAGTTACCATGATATTTAAGGAAAAATGAAAGTTGAAATTGACTATAGTATCTTCACATATAAATCTTAAAGATATTTGAATATATGAACTTTTTAGTGAATCGACAAATGTAATTGTTAACTATATTTTAAAATATGCCCTTGCACTCGAGAAGATTAAAATAACTACTTATGTGGCAACAAAGTTAAGTGGTAATGTGGGCTATAGCCCCATAATATATCTTAATGCTAAAAGTTGTTTTTCCCCAAATCCATTAGATATTAATTTCGGTCCAACTATTATTTCACAACGGCAATTAATCACATGAATTTTTACATTGAATCATTTATGATTTACCTTTCATTCTATTTTGTCAAAGGTTTGATTTACATTTTTTTTTTTTGAGTAAATGGATCAAGAAACATGCATAGTAAAGATCACTTTATTGTCACATGGCAATGTCATATCACGGTTGCATTTTGCATCATTATTGTTATGATCATCCCAAAATTTTAAACATGTACTCCAAATTTTGTTAATTCTACTTAAAAATTAATATTGACTAGAATTGATGTATTTTTTTAAGGTCAAGTATATTACTTTGAATGAGATTTTTTAAATTTAATCTTTATTTGAAGAGTATATATAAAAAAATTTCAATAAAAATATTTAAATCTAAAAGAAAAATTATTTTTAGCATCAAATTAAATTTTAATTTAACTAAAAATTATTTTATTCATAATTAGAGTTGTCAATAGATTAGTTTAAATTAATTTGAAATACATATTCAAACTAAATTTTAGCAGTGGTATAAAATATTTCAAAATTACAATTGTCAAATGTTATTGAAAAAATGACTAATAGTTTAGTTTGAATTTAAAAATCAAATTGACCGATGTACATCTCTAATTAAGGCACCATGTTTCCTAATTAGAAATTATAGAAAGGATGAACCGTGAAAAGTTAAAATTTTGGAGATATACCAAATTTGGGTTATTTTTAACAATTATGGTTTTAAAATTAGCTAGAATTGGAAAGTAGATTAGTTAACTTTTAAAGTTTTAGGAAATATTATGTTAACGCGTTTTACACTCACATTTTAATATATTAACATGTCATACTATAAGATTTTAGTATCCTTCATTTGAGAGATTTAATTGAATACTAAATTTGTAACAAAAAAGTTTTATAGTATCAAATTATTATTTTTTAAAAGTTATGTTAAAATTGTAAAAATACATAAAATTTAAATATATATATATATATATATATATATCAATCATATATAATATGTCTAAATGAACCGATTTATTATAAAATGATAAATAAATCAGTACAGTTTTATTTTTGTAAGAATGGACCAGCCAAGTTCACAAATTAGAGTAGAATCCCAAAACAAAATGGGAAAAAAAACAAAAAACACACAAAGTGCCGCGCATAATGACTTGGGCCTAGGCCGTTCTCAGCCCATTTTGAATTGGTTAGATATCTGGACTGCTTGTACCGTACAACTGACTGTATTTTCGGATGACCGAAGAAACTACAAATTCCTTAAACTATAGGGAGCTGCAGAAGATTACCAACAGTAAGATGGGAAGCAGTCACAGAAGCACAGAGACGAAACGCCTAATCAAGAAGGGTGCTTTTTCTCTGCCTCATTGCTTACAATTAAGCTTTCTTTCTTAAATCTCTTAAACCCATTGACTTTGTCTTCTTCTTCTATGTGAATTCATCTTTCTTTTGTGGGTTGTGTGCTTCGAATCTAAAAGACTCACCAACATTTTGACTTTCTTGGTGCTACGACATTGCGTGAATGACATTGGAATTTGCATACTACTTTTGGCCCTTTGTTAATTGCTGTTGATGATTATTGCTGGTTTCTTGCTTATTTTCCCTTTTTTGTGTTGTGATTATGCTTTACGTTAATTAGTAAACACTTAACCTTCTTTCTTCAATTTCTTGAACCTTTTGATTGTATCTTCTTTTACTTCTTTAAAACAAGTCAAAAGGTATCAAGAAAAGCTGCCTTTGAATTCGTCTTTCTTCTGTGCGTCGTGAGTTGTTTTAGAGTACAAGGACTCTAACCACCCACCAACAGATTAACTTTTCTTGGTGCTACTATGGTGGCATTTGGGTACTGTTTTTGGTCCTTTTTTATTAGTGCCTAATGTTGTATATTGGTTCTTTTAAAAAAAAAAAAAAATTGTGATCTAGCTTTAGGTTAATTAGTAAACAATACTTAAACAAATGGGTTGCAGTTTTTGCCATGTGACGGCTAAGTGTGGTTACCATTTTTGCTCTACTATAGTTTTTGTCCGTGATTATGCTTGTAGGCTCTAGTTATTAGGAATGGCGTAAGGGTTACAATTTTTTCTCTGTGAGGTAGTGTGGTTGTAGACTTGTCGTGGTGGATCCTCAGACCATTGCACAAATCAGAACATGTAGCCTCAGACCCAAGCTTTATTTTCTCATCTCTTTTAAAGAATGCTATCATTTTCCGTGAGATCTGCCAAAAGTGTGCTTAGCACATAATTAATGAAGCACCTAAAGCACAAAATTAGACTAAAAGCACAGCTGGGTAAGAAGAAATAACACTAAGATTTTATTTATTAACCAGAAAAAGGATCTAAAATTTGATGAAATCCAACTTACCTTAGGCATCTATCTATGCTTTGATTTGAAAATATTCATGGCGGCAAGAGAATCAGAAGCCGTTGTAGCTGATGGCAGCGTGTAAACTAGGACGGGTGCTGACCCTGAAAATCACAAAGAAAGCTTCATTATGACCAACACCCTCGAGGCACCGAGTATAGCCCATCGCGGACGTTTTCCTACTAACATTGCATTTGTTTTTCTCTCTTTAAATGGCATGTAGGCTAATTAATAAAACTGCTTATTGGCTCAAACACACACACTAAGAATTTTATTCAAAAAATTTAATTTAAAAAGAGTTTATTTAAATTAATAGAACCATTTATTGAACTAAAAAAAGTTTTCCTCAATCAATTAAAAAATTTTATAATATTTTCATTTTGGAGTTTGCCTTTTATCTAATAATGAGAGAATTCTTTAGAAATTTGAAGAAAATTTTTAGAGAAAATTTATTTTGAAAATTAAAAGAAGTTAGAGTTTTATTTTGCTTGAGAAGAACACAAGTTTTTGTGGTTTTTGAATATTTTGAAACACAATTTGATTATGCAAATTTAGGTTTAGGTAAAATTTTTGATTATTTCAAATACCCTTTTATTTTCAAATTTGGTGAGGCATATTCTTTATTTACTAACAATCTTGCATGTACGATATCTAATGATAAAGAAGGCAGTTTCCCATATGGAGATGAGGAAGTAATTGTTCTAGATTTCAAATTGCTTATGAAATCCTTAGAATAGAAGTTTGATAGGATTGACCAAGTGCTTTGGGAAGTTCGAGACATGATGGATCAAATAAAAGGGGAATTAAGTGTCAATCCTAAAAAGCTAGCTGGGAGGGTCATGAAGGAGCAAATTGAACATGACCTTAGTGAAGATTGTGATGATTATTATGATAACAGTGATAATGCTAATAGAAACTTCAGAGGTGGTTTTAGAGAAGGACGTGGTAATAGGAATGGTAGAGGAGCAAGAGGTAATGAAAATATTTATGATAGATACAATGGAGGTTGGGATAACAGAAATAGAGGGGAGGAAGGAGTAAACAAAAATCTTAGTAGTATTAAAATGAAAATACCTTCTTTCCAAGGGAAAGCTGACCCTGATGTCTATTTGGATTGAGAACGAAGGGTAGAATTAATATATGAGTGTCACAACTTCTCTGAGGAAAAGAAGGTGAAGTTAGCTGTAGTAGAGTTCACTGATTATGCTGTAGTATGGTGGAACCAGCAAGTTACCACAAGGAGAAGGAATTTTGAGAGGGCTATAAAAACTTGGAATGAGTTGAAGGCCGTAATGAGAAGGAGATTTGTTCCCAACTCTTATTATAGGGATTTGTATAACAAACTGCAGAGCCTTACGTAAGGTTCCGAGAGTGTGAAAAAGTACCATAAGGAGATGGAAATTGCTATGGTTAGGGCAAATGTAATAAAGGATAGGGAGGTAACCATGGATAGGTTCCTCCAAGCATTGAATAGGAGCATAGCTGATGTGGTATAACTGCAACACTATGTAGAGCTTAAAGACATGGTACACATTGCCATGAAAGTTGAGAGGCAACTTAAAGGGAGGAGCACTTTTGGTCATAAGCAGAACTTAGGTTCATCTTTTTGGAAGTTGAACTAGGGGAAGAAGGAAGAGAAGTTGACTTCTAAGCAAAAAAGCAATTCACATAGACCCAAGACTAGTGGGGGCAGTATGGAAAGGGGCAAATTTGAAAAAAAACTTAAGGGCACCCAAGGAAAAACTAAAGACATCAAATGCTTTAGATGTCTAGGTAGGGGTCATGTGGCTTCATAATGTCCTAACAAGAGAACCATGTACCTTAAGGAGAATGGTGACTATGTGTCTGGCAGTGAAGCTAGTGATGAAGACCGAATGCCGCCATTAGAGGATGCCAGTGATGTTGATGAAGGGATAGAGTATCCGAAGCATGGTGGAAGGCTTTTAGTAGCAAAGAGAGCCTTAAGTGCGTAAATTAAGGAGGAGAATGATGCTGAGATTCAGCGGGAAAATATTTTCCATACTCGATGTTTAGTTCAAGATAGATTCTGTTGCTTGATCATCGATGGAGGTAGTTGCACTAATGTAGCAAGTACAGAGTTGGTGGAAAAATTGAACTTGCCTATAACCAAACATCTTAGGCAATATAATTTGCAATGGTTGAATGACAGTGAAGTGGTAAAAGTGACTAAACAAGTTGTAGTTCCATTTTTCATTGGTAGATATAAGAACAAATTGTCTTGTGATGTTGTACATATGCAGACTGGACATTTGTTATTGGGCCATCCTTGGCAATTTGACAGAAAATTTTTGCATGATAGTTATAAGAACCGCTATTCATTCACCATGGATGGAAGACCATTTACACTGCCACCATTGACTCCAAAACAAGTGTATGAAGACTAAGTGAGACTTTATGAAAGTGAGCAAAAGAGGAGGAGCGAAAAGAAAGAGAGAGTCGAGAGAAAAGAAAGTGCAGGAGGGAAAAAGAAGATAAATGCATTTGAGAGTGCTGAGTACAAAAGTGGTTAGGTTCACAAGAGTGAAGATGAAAGAAAACAAGTGAATGTGTTTGCCAAAGGAGCAGATGTTAGGGTTGTCTTTCAAGCTAGGCAACAAATGATCTTAATCCTTTACAAGGATTCTTATTTCTCTAACACTAACCTTGATTCATCTTTGCCTAGTGCTATTTCATCTTTGTTACAGGATTATAATGATGTGTTCCCTCAGGAAATCCCAGATGGTTTGCCACCAAGGAGAGGAATTGAACATCACATTGATCTTATTCCTAGAGCTCTCATTCCCAATAATCCATCGTATAGAAGTAATCCTGAGGAGACAAAGGAGCTTCAGAGGCAAGTTGATAAGTTGATGAAGAAAGGACATACAAAGGAGAGCATGAGTCCATGTGCAGTGCCAGTGTTGCTTGTGCCAAAGAAAGATGGTTCTTAGAGGATGCATGTTGATTGTAGAGCTATTAACAAAATAACAGTTAAGTATCGACATCCTATACCTAGGCTTGATGATATACTAGATGAATTACATGGGGCGTATTACTTTTCTAAAATTGACCTTAAGAGTGGATATCATCAAATTAGGATGAGGGAAGGAGATGAATGGAAAACTGCATTTAAAACCAAGCATGGTTTGTATGAATGGTTAGTTATGCCGTTTGGTTTAACTAATGCACCTAGTACTTTTATGAGATTAATGAATCATATTTTGAGGCCTTTCTTAGGAAAATTTGTTATGGCTTATTTTGATGACATATTAGTATACAGTAGAAATTTGGAAGAGCATGTTAAACATTTGCATTGTGTGCTTGATGTTTTGAGGAACGAGAAATTGTATGCCAATATGAATAAATGCAACTTTTGCAAGGATCATGCCATTTTTTTGGATTATGTTGTGCCTGCTTATGGCATAGAGGTTGATAAAGAGAAAATTAAGACAATTCAAGAATGGCCTACACCTAAGAGCGTGAGTGATGTGAGGAGTTTTCATGGTTTGGCTAGCTTTTATAGGAGGTTCATTAAGAATTTTAGTACCATAGCTGCACCATTGATTGAGGTGGTCAAAAAGAGTGTGGGTTTCAAATGGAGTAAAGAACAACAAGATGCCTTTGATTTACTTAAGTTTAAGTTGTGTAATACACCACTTCTTGCTTTACCTGATTTTTTTAAGATATTTGAAATTGAATGTGTTGCATCGGGCATTGGGATTAGGGGAGTTCTCATGCAAGAGAAACGACTTATTGCATTCTTTGGTGAGAAGTTGAGTGGGGCAACATTGAATTATCTAACTTATGATAAAGAAATGTATGCACTTGTTAGGACTTTAGAAACATGGCAACATTATCTTTGGTCTAAGGAGTTTGTAATTCACACTGATCATGAGTCATTAAAATACTTAAAGGAGCAAGGTAAGTTGAATAGGAGACATGCAAAATGAGTTAAATTTATCGAAACTTTTCCTTATGTAATTCAATAAAAATAAGGTAAGGAAAATGTTGTTGCTAATGCATTGTCACATAGGTATATATTGATTAGCACCTTGAGTGTTAAGTTGCTGGGGTTTAAGCACATTATTGAATTGTATGCTAATGATGCTGACTTTAGTAACATGTATGCTGCATGTGAGAAAGTTGCATTTGGTAAATTCTATAGACATAAGAGGTATTTGTTTCGAGTAAATAAATTTTGTATTCTACAAGGGTCTCTGAAAGCATTACTTGTGAGAGAAACTTATGAGGGTGGTTTAATGGGACACTTTGGCATTTGAAAGACTTTTGATGTTTTAAATAAACATTTTTTCTAGCCACATATGAAAAGGGATGTTAAAAGGGCCTGTGCCAAGTGTATTACTTGTAGACAAGTTAAGTTTAGAATTTTGCCTTATGGTAAGTATATGCCCTTAGAAATTCCCTGTGAACCTTGGACCAACATTTCTATGGATTTTATTCTTGGGTTACTTAGGTCCAAGAAGGGCCGAAATTGTATTCTTATTATAGTTGATAGGTTCTCAAAGATGGCGCATTTCATTGCTTGCACCAAAATAGATAATGCCACATATATTGCAGACTTATTTTTCAAAGAGATTGTTCGCCTACATGGAGTGCCGAAGAGTATTGTGTTAGACCGCGATGCAAAATTTTTGAGCCATTTTTAGAAAACATTGTGGAGTAAGTTTAGAATAAAGTTGTTGTTTTTTACAACTTGCCATCCACAAACTGATGGACAAACTGAGATAGTAAATCGAACTCTTGATATATTGTTGCATGCCGTTATTGGTAAGAATTCTAGAACCTAGGAAGAATGTTTGCTTTTTGTGAAATTTGCTTATAATCGTATTGTTCATAGTGCTACAGGTTATTCTCCTTTCGAGCTTATTTATAGTTTCAATCCATTGCCGCCTTTGGATTTAGTACCATTGCTTATACAGGATAGAGTTAATTTAGATGAGAAAAAGAAGGCGGAAGTGGTTAGACAACTTCATGAGAAAGCTAGGCTTAACATTGAGAGAAGAACCAAACAATATGAAACACAAGCCAATAAAGGTCGCAAGCATATCACTTTTGAACTTGGTGATTGGGTTTGGGTACATTTGCAGGAGGATAGATTTCCTAAGTAAAGGAAATCAAAGTTGCAACCAAGGAGAGATGGTCCTTTTCAAGTGGTGGCAAGAGTCAATGATTATGCATATAAACTTGACTTATTAGGTGAGTATAATGTGAGTGCAACATTTAATATTTCTGACCTTTCCCCTTTTCTCTTTGATGATGTAGGTGCTGATTTAAGGACAAATCATTTTGAGGAGAGCAGGAATAATGAAAACCATATTATACCAATTCAAATCGACAAGAGAGTAGATATTTTGTAAAACCTTGGAAGACCAATGACAAGGGCAAGGTCAATGAAAATAAAGGAAACTCTCAACAACCTGTTGTGTGACATTTACTATCAGGAAGTTGTCAAGTACGAGTTAAGAAAGATGGAGTATTCACCGGGGCTTGCGAATGTGTCATCTGTGGAGGAATTTGCGAACAATAGTCTTGGAAAGAAGTTGGATTTGAGAGTCCATGATTAGGCTTTTAAGTGGGTTATTTTCATGTGTTTTTATTATTATTTAATGGGTTGGACGAAATTCCTTATTAAGTCCAGCTTATTTAGTGGGTTAGACAAATTTTCTTATTAAACCCAGCTTATTAGTTAGGGTTTTTAAGAGTTAGCATATAAAAAGGGCAAAAAGGGTGGTTGGGAGAGACAGACCCGTTTTCATGAGTGTATGAACTATTTTTTTTGATTCTTTGAAAACTAATTCTGAATTTTCATACTTGCGTGTGTTGGTTCGCTAGACTTATTTTCTTTAACGTTGTTATTGTTAGTAGTGACGTTTGAATCTTATTGTTCTGGTTATTGGTTGTTTATAATCATTAGGTCAGAACTCCAAATCTCTTAACCTGTATTAGAATGATTTTATACTAACATTGATATTGGATTCCGTTTATATATAAACAGAGTTCGTATCAAGAAAGGTTCTTTATGTGGGCATAGGGTTCCCTTGTTTTGCAAGGTAGCTACTTCAAGTATCAATTTCTTCACTTTTTCGACAACTTCTTTTTGTCCAGGGGGTCTCTTACTCTTTTTTAGCGGATAGACTTTCTAGAGTTGGGTGGACCATAAGTAAGGGGCTCTCATAATCCTCTTCTTTGGAAATAGGTGGAGAATGTCCTTGAGACCTACGTGGTGAAGAGAGTGACAGCCTCCGACCCATAGGTTGCCTAGGGGAGTTTGGGATTGGAAACTTTAGTGGTGTTAAGGGGTTGTATTATCGCCATTCGCTGGGTCTAAGTTTTGGTTTTGAATTACAAGAGGAGTTTGAAGGGTGGGAGCTCCGAGTGCATGTCTTTCTCGGTGTGAGGTGGGTTTATTCATTCCTCAACTAGGGATGCCATTGAGGCGGCGAGCATCCTAATTTGCTCTTAAAATCCTTAACTAAGGGCTTCTTTAAAAATGAGGGAGATGAACACTGGAAAATATGGAGGCCTACTTTAGGGGTGTATGGTTATGAATATTTATAATGGGTTTGGTGAGCTCTTGTTAACTGATGTGGAGATAATACAGCTTGGGGAGCACACCAAGAGCGTTTTGGCATGTAATGCTAGCCTGTTCCTCAGGTCCAACACCTTGTGGTAATGGAAAAAGGCCCTGCCAAGGTTATGGAGTAATAGGATGGACTTATGTCAAGTTTGAATACTGCTCTTGGCGCCATGTATCTCTTTATGTCTAGGAAAGCTCTCGTCTTGGGGCATTAGGAGCTACACAGGTAGCCCTGGTGCTAGTAGACAAAGTCGAATTGTGAAATAGCCGATTCTTGTCTGGCGATGGCCATCGACTAAGGTTTTATAGGTTTGTAGCCAACTCGTCGAAAGTTTATGATGGTAATATCCTTATCAATTTGTGTAGCAATTTAAGAAGGGATGAACATCACCTTAAAGATTGTGATTATTCACGATACAAATTCCACTTAATTCCTCTCTCCTTTTTCTAACAATTTAAACTGCATTGAACTTGATAAACAAATATAGTGATCAAAGTTGCCTCAATAAAATCCTCGAGAGGCCCTTGGTTAGGAATAAAATTATTGTAAAAGTCTACTCAAGTAGAGATTTAAACATATATCTACAACTATTGTTGTTCAATAAAAGAAATAAAGTCTTAAAATGTTATTGTAATATTACCAGTCAGATTACGAATATGGCCAATTTTTCAGATTTCTTTACCAATTTTAACTATTCTTGATCAATATAGTTGAACCGAACCATATGTTTGGTCTAGTTTTCACAACAATGATCTAACAAGCATAACAACGATATGTACTTGCAAACTTTATAAATTGTTTTTTTTTTTTTCGACCAGATTAAACTTTGTGACTTTTGGGATCTTGTAGTTAGTTGTGACAGACTTAATCAGGGGATGAATGCATCCATTAGTCCTTCAAAAAATTGCTACAATTTACCAAAAAAAATTCCAACATTTTTTAGGGATTTGCCAGTTATAGGTAAAGTTTAACCAATTCATTGTTATTAAGTTGGAGAGACCAAAAAATGAGTTGCTCGAGTGTCCTTTGCTCTTTAAAACACATGAAATTTTCCTCCCTTTTGTTGTTCATAGGATCTAACAAGCAAAACTGCACAAATATAAGTAATCATACATAATTGAAAGTTAGCGACATTCAAGAAGGACAATTTTTGATGTACTAGCACCAAAAAAAAAAAAAAAAAACAAAAAAAGAAGGAAAAGTTACATGGACAGGTGTTGTAAATGGGATGGGACGAGGTGAAGTAGCCAGCAAGTCTCACAAAAAAATAAAATAAAAATAAATAAATCAATAAATTCAAAAATAAATATTATCTACAAATAAGTATGGTAGAATATGTAAATAAATATCTTACAATGTACGACTAGCTATAAAAAATGTGCTAATTGCATTCTATGTATTATACTTGCTTGCGTAATTTACCTTATTGCATAATGAATTAACATTTCAGCCAAAATGTTAGTACGTAACGATTGTTCACTAGAATAAGATAGCTTCATCGTGTCAAGTGTACGTAAAATGAAAATGTGCATAGCATGAATTAACATTTCAGCCACTAAACACGGTCCATAACATGAAGGGATTGTGTTTTCCCACTAATTCTTAAATTAGATGGATGATATTGAAGAGTAGATCAATCTAATCATTTTTTTTTTTACAATATTTAATATCATATATATATGCTTTTATTTTTTATTTTTTGATTGATTTGATTTAACATGTAGAACTTGTCGATTTAATGTATATGCATATATGTACTTTTGGTTTTGACCCCTACGACCCTGTGACTTGCTTATTGCATGAGCTTGTTAGTACAATATAGTAACAGTTTAAAACTATTGTTTGAGGGGCAAAATTTGTTGTATAAAGTTTAATGTAGCGATTATTAGTTTGCTACATTTGTAAAATTTGTAGTAGGTTTTATGTTGTAGTTTACTCTATCTTCTACAACATATATCAAACTACTGTATAAAGTGTCTTAGGAAATAGTTATAAATGGATATTGTAATACTTTTAGTATGGTTATAAGATATATTTGTGATCGTTGTTTTGTTTTTGAAAATAATTTTAAATTTGACAATGGTTTCTATTAAAATAAGTAGTGGTTTTTATTGAATTTGATAGTGATATCTTATGGAATTGACAATGATTTCTAATGAAAGAAGTAGGGAGTTCTAGTAGACTAGGCAATATCGTTTAATGAAATATGTAACAATTTTTTCATAATATAGGTATCCAATTTTTCTTAAAATAGACAACAAATTTATTGCGGAATGGACAACACTTACATGATAGTCAACATATATTTTGAGTAACAATTTTTGAATTTTATTATTTAAATATTAAAATATAATTTATTAACGTTAATATTAACTAAAATACTAAATATTCAACATACAATTATATTATTAATAAATGTGAATAAACAAAAGAGTTACAAGTATAAATAATTTATAATTCATGCCCATCATCTCATATAAAGTTAAAGTACTGTTGTTTCGATAAAAAGAAATACGAAAATTGCATTGATGAAAAACTCCTCAATTTTGATCCTAATCATTATTTTACAATAAGATAAACAAAATCTTTTGACATAAATTTAAAAATATTTAATATTTAAAATAAACAAGGAATCAAAGGGTAAGAAATAAGAAAAATACTTGAAAGCGTGGATTGAATATACCTATCAAAGATAAACGATTTTTTTGCTGAAATTTATAAATTGAAACAGTAAAAATATCGTCGGGTGAAAGAGCCGATGAAAAACTTATAGAAATATCAAAATTTATATTAACTCGGAAATTTATTGCTGCAATTTATTATTTCTAGCTATCTGCCATGTCATAAATTTCAGCCTAAAAAAGAATTCAATACCACTTTGATAAATGAAAATTCAAGGGTAAAGAAATGAGCTTCCAAACAAGTAAAATCAGCCAAAGTCCATGAAACCAGGGTAGGTTAAAGTATCTGACACCAATGCCATCGAGTAAACTTCTTTACGTAGAGTCGAAAAGATCGTTGAAAGTACGAAATGTTAACCAGAATTCATTGACAAGAATATACCATTGAAAGTGCTGATTTGGCCTTAGGATTTACAAATGGTTTGAACTGTATTAAGCTCGAGTAGATTAAGACGAGAAGAAGCCAATCTCAGAAAGCAAAAATGATGATAATGAGACCAAATGGAAACTAACGTGAAACGAGCATCTCAAAGATTCGTTCAAACTGCGGTCGAAGAATTTAGTGACTCTCTTTTCTTTTACTTTTAGTAGATTTCAAAAGAAATAATACTTTGAAAAGAAATATGACATCGGCAAAATTATATACACGCAATGTTACGACCTATATATATATTCTGGTCTGGTTTCAAATTAATATATATATATATATATATATATACACATATTGGAAAAGGGCAAATTAAGCGAAATTGCAATGAAGGAAGGAACAGTGGGATTTTCTTCCAATCCCATCCCAACCCCACCTTCTGGGGCGCCTAGTGGATGCGTTGGAGCCATTCAATTTGGTTCTGTCTCTTCTTCAGAAACTGAGAGGGACTGAGATCACATCATGTGTGTCCAAAGGCCTGCAGCCTTATATTTACTACGTTCTGTACGACTGTAGAGGCGAAGCGATAAACTAAAGGAGAAAAAAATAAAAAGAAGGGGGGGGATTCCGTTGGTCCCGATGACAGCAACTTCTTCTTTTACACTCAATTATTGTTATTTATTTATTTTGTTTTACTAAAAAAAGATGGATTTTTATTTTTGACACTTGACACACACCGAAAGTTTGATGATCGATTGCTGTTGGGCCATCGAGTTGCATGAAATGTGCAACCTCTTTTAGACCTTCAATTAGCACGGATAGAGCAGGAGACCCCTTCCTTCTCCATATAATCTTTATTGGTAGGGTCGGGAGGGCATTTTCAGCGCCTTCCACGGGCGTTCACAGAGAGGACAATAGAACATTCTTTCTGTAGACAATCATTCCTTCCTTCCTTCCTTCCTTTCTATCGGTCAGAAGGAAGCATTGTTTCTTATCAACTAGAGATGGGATTTAGCTCCTAGCTTGAACCTTCTTTCTTATTTTATTCATCAACACAAGATTCCGCTCTCAGAGAATAGTCTGCCACACAATTTGGCTCTTATATAGCAGCCAGTAGCTTCATTCCTATTTATTCCATTCCCAAGTAGATTGCCACATTTCTGATTTTTATACATTTGGTTCACGTTGAAATGTTTTCACTTGCACTTCAAAGTAGAGATTTTATCATAAAGATGCGTTAAATTTCGTATTTAATAATTACTGTGTAGTCGAATACTTACTCAAAATCATCACTGCTAATTCTCTCCCAAACATGCACAGACAAGTATTCTTATTTTGACGCCCTCCGCTTCACTCTAATCTAATAAAATAAAGATAGTATTATTTGACCTTTCATTCTGATTTCACTATTCTTTCAATGAAAGATTCCATCAGGTTTTACTAACTTCCTTGATTCAGCTCTTGACGGGGTAGTTTAATATCCAATTTAGAAAGCCATTAGCCTTTTTCTGTGATCTAGGAATATCTTAATCGACTTGAACATTTTTGCACGAGGCCACCGGTCCCTCTGCGCCCTCTTACCTCAAGGGAATGCTTGGACTGAAGCTATTCGTTCACACAAGCACAACTCACACCCACACACACACACACACACACACACACGCACAACACAGCTAATCTCATCATCTCGATCATTGGTTTTGTCGGATTGGACGTATTTGACCAAAAAAAAAGGAAGGGCTATTCGTTCACACAAGCACACCTCACACACACAGCACAGCTAATCTCATCATCTCGATCATTAATTTTGTGGGATTGGCGGTATTTGACTCAAAAAAAGGACTCCCAAGTCTTCGGCATAAACTCACGCATTTTCTTGCTCTCCTTTTTTCGTTTACTTTCGCTGAAAACCATAGGACTGTTTGGGGTCCGGGGTTTTGCTTGTTTTTGCCGTTCCATCTTTCGTGGATTTCGAAAGGGCTGCAATTCCAAGTATTTTTGTGGTGATGAACGCTTTGATTGTGTTACTACTGGGTTCTGTTTTTGTTTTCATACTTTCCAGCTCACATCTGCAAGTCAAATTGACGTCCACTGTCTAATGTTGTTACTTCAGTCGGATGTCCGGTTCTTGCTTTTGCTTGCGTTTCAGTTTGTCTTTCTTAGGATAACGACACACACTCTTTGTGTTCATGTTTTTTTGTTTGTTAAATATATAGAATACAATTCTTGTTAACCGGGCTCTGCTTAACCTACTGTATTTTAATGAGCTACGAGCCTTAGGATCAGTGTCATTGGAAACAAAGAATTCTTTGGGAATTGTGCTTCTGGGTTTCCTTTGCTTTTGGCATTCAATTCATTAACTTGATTGGGCATAATGGCTCACTCGCTGCTGTCCATCCTTCTCTTTCCATCTCTTTTTCTCTATTGTTCAATATCCTCTCCCATTGAAGATCAAGAAAGAGACAAGATCACAATTTTGCCAGGCCAGCCAGAGAATGTGACGTTCAATCAGTATTCAGGTTATGTTACTGTGAACGAGCAAGCCGAGAGGGCATTGTTTTACTGGTTTGTGGAGGCGCCGTCAGATCGTGGACCTGAGTCTAGACCGCTTGTTTTATGGCTCAATGGAGGCCCCGGTTGCTCTTCTGTTGCTTATGGATCAGCTGAGGAAATTGGACCCTTTCGCATTAGGCCTGATGGCAAAACTCTCTACTTCAATCCCTATGCTTGGAATAAGCGTATGCGAATGATTTTTACTGATGCTTATTCCGTTTGCCTTCATTTCTGTACTCTGCGTAACGTAGTAATTTATTTTGTTTGTTGGTGGCACTTTCAGTTGCAAATGTACTCTTCCTTGAATCTCCGGCTGGCGTCGGCTTTTCATATTCAAATACTACGACGGATCTGTACACAGCTGGTGACCAGAAAACTGGTAATGGGTTCTACTTGCTTAATCATTGGGCGTTTTGGTGTTATATTTCCAAAGTTCTTGCCTTAACTTTGACTCTTTTGTTTTTTTTTTTGGGGGGGGGGTTGGGGGCGTGGGGAAATATTTCTGGATCATTGTACTTTGCTTTTGCAGCTGAAGATGCATATAAATTTATACTCAATTGGTTCGAGAGGTTTCCCCAGTACAAACATAGAGATTTCTACATTGCCGGAGAAAGCTATGCCGGTATTGAATTGTTTAAAATTCTTATAATATCGTTCCTTCGGGACTCTCCCTTCAGCTTGTTCTGTCTCATGAATTTCACCTTCACATTGAATAGCTGTTTTTGTGCTAAAGAAGCTACTTTGATTTCTGGTTTCAGGTCACTATGTCCCTCAGCTGTCCCAAATTGTATACCAGAAGAACAAGGGGCTTCACAATCCTGTAATTAACTTCAAGGGATTCTTGGTAAGAACCCCCCCAATGTAATCTCCACAAGAATTAAATTATGATTTTGCTTCCCGTTTAAAAGTCATTTTCTTGCTCTTCTTTAGGTTGGAAATGCTGTCACTGATGATTTCCACGATTACATTGGCACCTTTGAATACTGGTGGACCCATGGTTTAATTTCTGATTCAACTTATCGAGAACTTCGTGTTGCCTGTGTTTCTGGATCGTCTCAACATCCCTCAGTAGCATGTAGAAGAGCTCTTGGCCTTGCAAATGGAGAGCTGGGCAATATTAATCCATATAGCATTTTCACGTGGCCTTGCAATGCTACTGCATCTGTGAGGCGCAGCTTAAGGGGTCGTTATGTAAGTTGTTACCATAATTTCCCTTGCGTTAATTTTCAACATGATCAGTGTGTTCTGCTTTACTGTCTTTTTTTTTTATCGACAACTTGACTGTCATCATGAACATCATACAACTTGGACCTTGCATTTTGAGCATAGAATCATGAGTTTGTTCTGTCTCGTTTGGTCCTAGCGGTCTTTGCTGACATACATAAATTTTCAATGAAAATGGCTCTAATCAGGCAATCAATCGGGAAATATCTTGAAAAAGCTATTTCTTCGCTCATTTTGATGGGATTGATTTTGATAGCGTGTGGGTATACACTGTGATGAATAGTTTCAGTCAAGGTGATGTGGGACTTTTTGGCAGTGAGTTGTTTCTGTTGGGGCTTGGCAGTTGACTGTGGGAATCGTCTTTTGTGGTAAAAGTAGTCTTTGTATATTAAAACAAGCTGTAAAGGATGACCTTCAGCGCAATCTAAGGCCAGCGATGTTGAAGTGGGGCTATGCGTCCCTCGTCTCACCCAACATTTTTCCTGTTCATTTTTCTTTCATTTGGATTTTTCCCTCCATATGCTGTACAGATGCTGAATGGTAGGGAGAGATTGTCGGTAGGGATCACTGAGTTGACAGAAAAGCTTTGATTAACTGTTGCAGACCATGTAAATTCTCATCGAAGTTTGGAACTTTTTGAAAGGAAATTAGGTTCATTCCTATCCACTGTTATAGTATATGTACAATCTATATTTTTATTTTTACATAACAATTTAAGTTTTTTAATAAATAAAAAAGCTTCTTGTCGTGGTGTCAATACGTACACGATCAAGTGACCGTGATATAATATATGATATAATAGTTTAAATTTTTAGGTATAGTACGTTTCTTAACATCCACGAAACTTTAGCCATTGCTTCTTTCTGTTACCCCTCGAAACTTTCTGTGCCTCCAGTTAGGTAGGTTTAGATTATACAACTTAAAGGGGTCTTTGTGTACTGTGCTCTTATAATAGTGGGTCTAGGGAAGATTTAAATATCTAAGTACACTTACCCTTCTTTCATAGAGTCCAGTCACCTGACTTTAACCACTAATTAATCTCACTATTACACGTAGGTTTACCCTTCCTGTTACATGCATTGTAATGAATTTATATAATTCTAAGAATGACATGAGTGGCGACATAACCTTAATGGGTGAAATACTAATAGTTTGTATATCTGGAATGTAAAACTAGAACGACTCAAAGAAAATTGCTCCAGTATATTTCATTTATTGGTTGGCGATCCGGGCATTACATCATTTAAGCTTGTGCTGTTTACTTACGCTAATTATTACACTTCCAAAATCAGCCATGGATGTCAAGAGCCTACGATCCTTGCACTGAGAGGTATTCCACAGCGTACTTCAATCACCCAGAAGTGCAGAAGGCACTCCATGCAAATATTACTAGGATTCCTTATCCATGGAAAACTTGCAGGTTTGAACTTACGTCTAAATATTGCTGCTCTTTTAAATCCCTGTGCTGAGAAGCAAGTATTGTTGACAGAGTCACTACTTTTCACAGTGACATTGTGGGGAACCAATGGGCAGATTCGCCACTTTCTATGCTCCCCATATATAAAGAGATTATGGCTGCTAGTCTGAGGATTTGGGTTTACAGGTGGGTTTCAATCTTTTTGTTGCCTTCGATTCTCTTTTCTTTGCATTCAGCTAAATCTGCCCGAGTTATTGGAAAGCTTTGTCATTCAATTGTACTACTGTTGATGTTGGAGAGTCATTTTGCTTTCAAAAGTACTGATTAAATCTACCATGCGGACATTTCCTTAACTCTCATCTTCCCTGCAAAATTTTAGGCTAGACGCCTCAAGATGCCCTCTTTAGTAGATCAATTGAGTGATGCTCTCCATCTTCTTCATAGCTGTTGGGACTGCAAATATATCTGGCCGCCTGGTCTTGAGATAATCAGAAATCTGGTCAAATATTTTGCGGATCAGATAAGGTTATATTTTGGACTTGTAGATCGATCCCTGTCCAATCCAAGTTCGAGTTCTGCCCTTGCCTACCCTCTCTTTCTACTTCTCTACCAATCTTATCTGCAATGTTGTTTGGCTCTGAACCTCTCATGGAACAATACGGCCTCATATTGCTCATCTTAACAAGTTTTACCTGAGGTGGTACATACCTATTAAGTATAGTCATGAGTTTAGGAACTAAAATTCCGTACAATGGCTTTCAAAACCAAAATCTGGAAGCACTCCAACTGGATAGAGAGACTAATATTCCCTTTTCCACCGCACTTCCGAATTTCAGACCAGCTGAAGTTTCATTCAAATCCAGGGCAGCACTGGCAGATCCTGTTGAACAACTACTGTTGATAAAGACCATTTGTTTTTGTTATTGGAGAATCATCTTGGTCTCTGGCACCAACAAATGCATCGGACCCACACGCCCCTTGCGTTTAGTAGAAATGCATGAACACCTGTTCCCCCACAAAAGCACAGAGCATAAATTGAATACAGGACAATATCCAGAAACTGAATTTTTTATCAGTAATTATTTGCACAAACTAATGTCTACAAAGAAATAAAACCTTGCAATGCGTTGATCAGCACCACAACCTCCTCTCTTCAGTGGTCTATGGGTGCATTACGCATTGGTATTGATTTCTGCTTAAACTTTTTGGCCCAGTGGAGATACAGACGCAGTGATTCCTGTTACCGCAACACGGTACTCGATTAATGCCCTTAAGCTTCCAACAATCACCAACTGGTATCCATGGTATGATAATGGAACGGTGAGTAATTTTTACCGCTAGTGTACCTTTTGAGTTTTCTATGCTGTTAAATTTGGCAATTTTCACATCCCCAGTTATGCTTGTTTGTGTTGTAGGTTGGGGGGTGGAGCCAAGTTTACAAAGGTTTGACCTTGGTAACAGTAACTGGAGCAGGGCATGAGGTTCCCCTCCGGCGCCCTAGACAAGCTTTCATTCTTTTCAGATCATTTTTGGAGAACAGGGCCATGCCTAACCAAACCATTCAGTCCCCCTGATGAGTGATCCAATTCAAGCCCACATAAAAGGTTCATAGAACGGGAGACCCCTGAAGCCACAGAATAAAAGCAGCATTCGTCTCGAGAGCCTTTCCATTCTTCTAGCATCAATATTTGTGGTTGAGTGAGTATTCATATATGTGATCAATTTAGTCTTTACAGGGTTTCAATTATTGTAACTCTGCGACTTACCTAGGAGCGCCTGATATATTCAATTCACTAGGATTGTACCTTCCTGGAAGATTACACCACAGGTAAGAGGTTGTAGTTGAGATCCGAACCCCCTTTTTTTAGTTTTTTTTTTCGGTTCTCTAGGCGTTCTGTGTTATACTCTCAATTGGAGAATATATAGGTAGCCGCATTAGCTTATTTAGAGTAAAAAAAAAAAAAAAACTAAGTCCTAAATTTTAATTTAAGATTTTCATTTATTCTAAGGAATTTTGAAAATAATAACCCTTTAATCTTACAGATGCAACTTTACACTTAAATAAAATATGTTTTTTTAGTTGTAAAGATGTAATTCTTTAATTGTAAAAATGTAATTCTTAAGTCAAACGCATAAAAATTGACTTTTCATGTAGAGATACAACTCTTTTAATGCAAATACATAATTATCCAATTTTGAAAAGGTATAACTCTTCAATTTTGTAGAAATGGGACTTTTTAATTATTGAGTCATGATTTTTAATATGTGGCTCTTGAAAGTTTATGGTTATGATGTGTATTTGACCCTTATGTTGTTTGTTTTTCGAATTTCCATTGAAGTTCGTTTCTTTCCTTATAATAATAATAATAATAATAAAAGAAAAAAAATCATAAGGAGGTTTAGAGGAATTGTTGTTAGTAAACCTAAGGCTTCGAAAATCTTTACGTGATTCATCACAATTCTTGCAACAATTCAAGTGAGAACAAATAACATTTTAAAGACAAAGATTATTCACGATACAAAATCTACTTGATTCCTCCTCTTTCAATCACTCTCTCTATGTGGAAAATCGTAGACCATAGATATTGCAAAACATAGTTATAAAAAGCGAATTTTGATTCCTAAGGTTTTGAATATCAAAAATAAGAAGAAAAAATTATTAATTAAGAATAGAGCTTGAAAAACAAATGAGTTTGTTATTTATTTCCTTTAACATGGTTTTTTTTTTTAATTTTTTTCCGCTACATGGATAGGGATCAGGGTATAGTTCCACAAATGGGGTTATGGTCTCGAGTTGACACAGGCTAGTAGACTTAACATAGAATAAGAAAGGAGAAATATCCAAATATTTATTGTATTATAACTAGAAGACAAGTAGAAAAACTCTGACCAATACACTGAGCAAATTGAAAGAAAAGCAAGCGTCGGGCTGAGCTTACCTACAAACTTATTATACCAACCCACCTTCTTTTATTGGAAAACTGATAGATATTAATATCTGTACATATCATACATAATTGCCAATGAGAATTGTTCACTTTACGATTCCTCCTCTGCCCTAATCTGGATGCCTATTCTTTTGCTTGCTTTTCTTAAGATACACGTAGTTTATTGGCTGTAGGGCGTCTACTTGTCTTGTTTTTAAAATCATGCAAAATGTCAATACTCAATAAATATTTAGATTTCTTTCATCTCTTCTTATTTGCTAAGCCAACTAGCCAGTATCTACTCCATGTCACCACCTGATTTACGAAACCATATCCTAGGCCCAATCCAAAGTGTCAAGATCAATCCACGTTAAAAGGAAAAAAAGAAAAAAAAAAGAAATAACAAGCTCACTTGTTTGCAAGTTCCCTTTTTTTTTTTTTCTTATATTCGATATTTTGAAACGTTGAGAGTCATAATTGATGTATAATTGAGTGAGATCCTCAATACGAGGAAGCAACAATTTCATCATCCAATACAACGTTAATGATGTAGTGTTCTGGTGGAATAATCGGCGTTTTAGACATAAGTGGTCTTGTAGAAAGATTGAAAGGCAAAGGAGACTCAAAAGTGTCTCGGTCAAGTGATAAATTCTCACATTAAAAACTGAACTAATATTCATGTCAGTAGATAAATCAAGTATGCATTAGGCCCCACAGTGTGAAAAATGGAGAAGAGATCAATGGCTTGAGAATTTAATTTCTTGAATGAATATTGGGGATAATGTTTAGGGCAAATGTGAACCATGACATAATCATCTACATTGTAATCTTTAGTCTGGCGATACATATCAATAGCGGGTTATGGTCATTATTACTTAATGCAATTTCGTATCTTATCTCAGTATGTAACTCATGGATGTGTTGGAAACAATTTCTAACAGATTAAAATGAATGGATTTAAGGAAGAAGGGTAATAAGATGAATGAGTATCGAGAGACATATCCATTCAATTTGCCAATGATTTGATTAATAGTATTGTTGTAGGCAAACTTATCATTAACAAGTACAATGATTTTGTCTTTATCTAAATTACTAGCTAATCATTCTTGATGCATTTTTAACAATAAGAAATCATTGAGTGATTTACAAAGAATACACAACTTAAACAGATAACCGTTACGAGTCTTAAAATAGCAAAATTTCAACGATTATTACTTTTAACCCACTTGAAAGATGACACTCAAATCAAGACACTGAGTGTGCTTATTTACCAACCTCTCAAACCCTACATCATTTTGCTCAAAGACAGAAGAACAAAAATAACACGACTAAGAGCATCAACATCTTTATTTGTAGAACCATAACAATAATTAGGACAATGGAATATTAATTTAGAAAGTTAACACAAGCAGCATTTTTGGAATTCAATTTCTTTTGGGAGTTCAAATAGCACAATACCTGATGATCCTAATACAAAACAAATTCTTGAGAAAATATGTAATACCTCTAATGAAGAAGTAATTGAGCCACAACATAAAGCTCCTCACTATAAGTAGGTTTTTTTTTTTTTTTGACTCGTTAAGTTTCTCCCTAAAGAAAACCATAAGATGCTATTCTTAACTCAAAATTCTACCAATGCCAATAGTAAGGGCATCACAAGCTACTTCCATTATTTTTCTAAAATTTTGATGTTTCAAGATTGACGTATTACGAATTTTCTACATAATCTTATTGAAAGCTCTAACTATTGTATTAGTCCATGGAATAAATATATATTTTTTTCTAGACAATTGGCAATAAAAGTTGTAATAGTACTAAGTCCCTTAACTAATTTTTTTTTTTTATAAAAGTAGCTAAGTTATGAAAACTACTAACCTAAGTTATTGACCTAGACTTAGGCTACTCTTTGATGGTTATAATCTTCTCAAGATCAGTGATTATACCTTAGGTAAATTGGATTGATTGTAGACAATAATGTCATCATAGTAGACTACAAGGAATTTATCAATGAAAGGTTTAAGGACATTAGTAACCTTTATAAAATTACTAAGAGAATTGGATAATATAAAAGGCATGACTAACCACTCTTAAATCTTAAAGGAAGCATTCCATTCCTTCATACATTTAATGTGAATTTGGTGGTACCCTTTACATATGCTTATCTTAGCATACCAACTAGTATCAATTAGCATATCCAATATATCCTCAAGTTTAGGAATTTGAAACTTGTGTTTGATAGTAAATTTGTTAATAGTTACATCATCAACACACATTTTCCATGGCTTATCTCTCTTAAGAGTTAATAAAGCGAGAACAACACAAAGCCAAGGACACACAATTAGACATATTTTTTTTTACTTACCTATTCAACTCCTCTTGCTCTTTGGGATTCATTTTATAATATGAGAGGTTCATCAACAGTGACATAGAAACTAAATTAATTTTATGTTATATCTTTTATTAATGGTAAATATCAATGATAGCTATGAAAGATTAAGAAAATGTCTCTATAGCAAAAACTGTTACCCAACAATCAATCATATGCCATTCTCTCTAGAAGGCTTTGTGGTTTAGAATGTGAAGTCCTCTCATTATAAGAATTGGATGAGGAAGTTTGTGTTTTCACTTAGAGCTTGGTTAGGGCTTTGTAGCTTGAGGATATTATTGTTTCCCTTATACCTAAAGACATAAATGTCATTTTGACCATGATTGGTCATACCGAGGTTATAAAGCTAAGGACACCTTAGAAGGATATAAGCTACATACCTAAGTAAAAGCATCATTTTAACTTTATTCTTATTGTCACATAATTAAATAGAAACTAGTCATCTTTTAGTGACTAGTATGGTAGTGTTGTGTACCCATGCAATCTTAAAAGGCTAAGGGTGTGACTTTACTTTAGGGTTTGATAATGGAATCATAGACTTAGAGACAAAATTCATTATGCTACATCCATTTATGATCATTTTACAACTTTGCACTTTTGATTTAATGTATTTGTGAAAAACATTAATTCATTCCGCTTATTATTGTCTACTATAATTAATATACTCCTAACTACACTACATTGTTGATATGTTAAGTTTGGGTCGTCCAAATATTCATCTTGATCTATGGGATCAACAATGTGATCCTTGTTTTCAACAAGGTAATCAAAATCTAGCTTAATAACTAGGGCATATTAGGGATAACAAGCAACTATGTAACCATACTAGTGATAACAATGACATTAAATAAAGGTAATGTAGGCTTAAGATTCAATGTAAGATCAAAGAGAATAAGGATAGGGAGTGTAAGATGTCCTTTCCTTAATGATGTTTTCTTTAGGTGTAGGCTTAATGACTAATCTTAATTGGGACATTAACTTATAGGGAAGTATGGACTTTGTTTGATGCAATGTTCCAATAAAGGTTAATATATACTCAAAAGAAAATGTTAGATTATTTAAACAAGAATAATATCATTAAATATTAATTTCAAATCTTGAAATTAATTATTTTTATATAAATAATATACTAAATAATATACCTAAATTTTTATATAAAGCCACTAATGTAATTAGAAAGTTTGCTTTACCTTAATGATTAATTTTTCTCTCTTGATCTTAACTATACATGCCTTTATATGGAATTTTCATATGTGATAAAAAGTGAGAGAATTGGATATATATATATATATATATATATATATGTATGTATGTATCTATACATTAAATTAGATATAATTATCAATACTTAAATTCAAACTTAAGATTATTGTTTTTAATAGTACAATAATGTACAAAATTATTTTTTACTAATTGAACTACATTATAATAAAGTATTTGATAAGAATATTGTTTGAAAATATTCCAACATTACTAATTGGGAAATTCTAATATTCTCCCACTTGGCCTAATTAAAATTTATTACATTAATTATTATGTGTAAATAATGATAATAACAATCTCTTATAATTTTATTATAATATCATAGTATAATAAATTATTTAGTGTGAATTATGATAGTTATACTTTATTTATTCAAAACACTTTTTTCCATATACTACAATACTTAAAATTTAACATATAAAACTCATAAGATATATATAATTTTATAATGGTCTACATTAATGTCTTATATAGACTTTCTTGTTACTTTTAAAATAACAATCTGTACATAATCATAAGATAATAGAAAATAGACAATATATGTTAGAAGCATATTATTGAACTTAGAGTGTCAGTACAATCATGAATTATTATCATCATAACTTATTCTGAGAACATGTTCTCTAAATAACTTTAATTGTAAACCTTTCATTAAAAGATTTGTTATTATGAGATCCATACTAATGTGCTCAATGGGCATTCTCTGTTTTTTAACCTTTTTCTTAATGACAAAATACTTTAAATCCATATATTTGGCACCATTTAAGTATTTTTCATTTTTAAAAAAGAATACTATTGTAGAATTATCACAATAAACTTTCAGTGTTTTAGTAATGATGTAAATAATGCAAGTCTTTAAATAAAATTTTGTAACTAATGTATGAATTATGGCTTAAATATGCCATAAATTCTACTTCTACTTCTATATGGCACATTACTTCACACTTTTTCATGATACTACTTTAACTAGCATGAATAGATAACCAAAAGTGGATTTTTTATTATTAAGACATTAAGCAAAATTTGAATTTGAATGTTTAATCACTTCTAAATGATTAGATTTTTTGTATATAAGCATATAACCTTTTATTCCTTATAGGTACCATATCACTTTCTTTGTAACTTTCCAATGATTTATTTTAGGATGACATTCATATCTACCTAATATTTCAACTGCAAAATTGACATCCAATCTAATATAAGTTGGCAAATACATTACACTACCAATAATACAGACGTATGGAATATATTCCATTTCTTTACGTTCTATATTATTTTTGGAACATTTTATAAGACTAAATTTTTCACCCTTCTATATAGGAACAAGTTCAAGTTCATTAGTCAATTATAAGTTAGCTCCTTTAGGGAATGTCTCTTCAATAAAATGTTCTTTAATGTTTGGATCAACGTTTGGTGTAATGGTGGATAAAGGAACTTTTTAAAAGTTAAGTAATATTTACTCTAAATTTTTTTATATCCACATTTGATGTTCATTACTCTCACTAACTTCATTATTTTCAATAAATCTTGTATTACCAATTTTTACAATTCTCAAACTATGGTTTAAGTAATTAAATATATACTCTTTAGACTTCACTGATTAATTAATAAAGTAACCATTGATTTTTAAAGAGTCTAATTTCTTTTCATGTGGATTACAAATTCTTACTTCCATTAGCCAACCCAACATATAGGTGCCATAAACTAATTTTTCTTTTTATCTATAATTCAATAAGAGTACATTAAACTGTCTTACTAGGAAACTTATTTAACAAATAATTTGTAATTTTTGATGCATACATCCATAAAGATTGGAATAGAGAAGAGTTACTTATCATGCTCTTAACTATATCCATTAATGTTAGATTATAACTTTCTACCACACCATTTTGTTAAGTTGTGCCTAGCATAATATCTTGTGTACATATGCCATAACTTTTAAGGAAATTTTCAAATGGACTTAATCATTGTCTTGATTCATTGTATTTACCATAATATTCACCTCCTTTATCAGATTTTACAATTTTCACTTTTTTGTCAAATTGCCTTTCATCCTCCTTTATTTATACCTTAAGGGTATTTAAAGATTGGGAATTTTCATAAAGAAAATAAATATAACTATAATGTGAAAAATTATCTATAAAGGTGAAAAAAATGTTTCTTTTTTAAGGGTCAAAGTATTAAAAGGTCTATAAATATTGGTGTGTATAGTTTTAAGAAGTTGGGTACTTTTTGTGGCCAATTTCTTTTTGTGTTTGCTTTGCTTACCCTTAATGTAATCAACACATGTTCCAAGATTAGTAAAATCTAGATTTAAAAGAATTTTATTATGTATCAATCTTACTAATCTTTCTTTAGATATGTTACCTAATTGCCTAAACCACAAATAAATAGAATTTCCATTTATCATATCATACTTATGTCCAACATTATAATGCATATTAAGTGAGGATTTGACAAAAATATGATCAAATTTTAGTTTATGTAAAATATAAATAAGAACACTTGAACCAATCATACTAATATCCTTATATAAATTAAATATACTATATCTAAATTTAACATTTATTCCAAAACAATCCAATTTAGAAATTAAAATAAGGTTTCTTCCAACTAAAGGTACATATAGATTCTATAATAGGTTTAAATAATAGCTAATATCTAAGACCAAATGATAAGTTCCTATGCCTTTAATTGAAGCCCTTATAATATTTCCACTTAAGAGAAAATCTTTAGTTGGGTTTGTAGTTTACATCATAATGAATCTTTATATCGTATTGGATACATAAGTAGCAATACTAGAATCAAACCACTAAGTATTATGAGAAATTTCAATTAAATTTGATTTGAAACATACTTAGACATTAAATTTACCTTTCTTTTCGAACCAAACCTTATACTATAGGTAATCTTTCTAATAATGTCCTGAATTTTTATAAAAGTGACATTTATCATCCTTTTGTTCTTTCTTTTCAATTAAAGAGTATAAATAGGTGTTTTTCTTTTCTTAAGTTAGTGGGCTTTCATGTTTATTCCCTTTATAGCCTTTTTATAATGAGATTAATGGAGTAACTTTTATGATTTCTTAATCTTGTTTCCTTCTAAACAAGCATACTGGCTAATTTATTAACATTTCACTTATTCTTTATATTATTGCAATTAATTTGAAATTCATACTTAAAAGGTAATGAGTTTAAAATGAACTACACTAAAAAGAGACCTCTATTATTAATCCCAAGGTCTTAAGTCTTGCTATAATATTAGTCCTTTTAATGATGTGCTCTTATATAGCTCACAACCTAGT
Organism: Bruguiera parviflora; assembly: GCA_019804595.1. Lineage (NCBI taxonomy): Eukaryota > Viridiplantae > Streptophyta > Magnoliopsida > Malpighiales > Rhizophoraceae > Bruguiera > Bruguiera parviflora. Next base: position 4,473,380 of record CM034054.1, on the reverse strand, counting down.
AAACTTCATGGTCACGAGCTTTACCATCAAAGTACTAGCAAGTGACCTATTTGTAAAATGAAAATGTTCTTCCACAAACTATAACTATTCTTTTGCACTTTCTATTTATGGAATAGTTATCTTAATGTTGTTGGAAACAATCATTTTTAAAAACATAAGGCTTATTCATGTCATTCAAAGAAGTTTAATCCATTAAACACAATAACATAATACTAGTATGTGACTTATCTATAGAGTGAAAACATTCTTCCACAAACTGTAATTATTCTTTTGCACTTTTTTTTTGTGGAATAGGAGTCTTAATGTTGTTGGCAACAATCAATTTTAAAAACGTAATGCTTAACTTGTTAATCCTTTTCTGTGTTTTATGATGTAACTTTTTTGGCTCATTACCTAAATTAGTAATAGCAATAGGTTTATTTTCCAATAATGCTAAATCAAGATCCAAAACACTTAAGTGGAAATAGATTTATTCACGTCATTCATAGAAGTTTAATCCATTAAACATAATAACAAATGAAGCATGTGAGTGAATAAAAACAACTACACAATTATAAATGCTTATAATTAATTATTAATTAGATTTAATTAAATCAGAGTGTATACTAGTTTTCTTTTACAAGATACTATAATGCACTATTATAAGTAAATACCATATTAAAACTTAATGGGTAATTAATTATTTTTAAATTGATTACATTTGATATGCTTAGATAAGCAAATATATCTAACAAAAAATATTAATACATCTCAATAATGTTACTAATTATTAAATAATGATTTACCTTTAAGTGAATGATGTAAATCTAAAAGATAAGGTTTAGGGACTTAACATACACAAGGAATCAAGTAAGAATCCAAGAAACCTAAATTAGATTTCAATCATGCAAATTTTAGACTTAATCACCTATATTAAAAGGAGAAAGATAAAAAATATTAAATGTTGCACTTATATTATATTCATTGAAAAGGTCCAACTTATAAGCATTATTGTTAATATGTACAACTACTTGAAATGAAACATCCCTTTTAGGTTGTAGCTTTGAGTACCTATAAGTTAGGAACCTTTGAACATTTAAACCTAAATTGAATTATCAAGTTTAAACACCATTTTACTTTGCCTTTTGTTACTTAGTTCGTTTTGCAATTCGTTGTTACACCTTCTCATATAACTTCTTTACCATTTCAGCCTTACATCCACCATCTAAGTTAGCATACTCATTAACAAGTAAAGACATCAAATCTAAAGGAGTCAAAAGATTAAAACCATATAATTTCAAATAAAGAGTAATTAATAACAAGATAAAAATTTCTATTATATATAAACTCTACATATGATAAACAATCTTTCTATATTTTCAAATTTATTTAAATAATAACATATAATAAATTAAAAAGAGTTTGATTAATTACCTCAGTTTGTCCTTCTATTTGTATATGACAAGTAATTAAAAACATTAATTTAGTACTTAACTTATCCTATAAAAGTTTCCAAAAGTAGCTTAAAAAATTAGTATCCAATCTAAACAATGCTTCGAGGCATATCATCAAATGTACTACCTTTTTAGAAAACAATTCAATCACATTATTTGTATCATTAATTTTATGGTATGAGATGAAATAGATCATCTTTAAAAACCCATCAACAATAACAAATACAAAATTCTTACCTTTTTTTTTCTCATGGCAATCCTAGCATAAAGTCTATAGATAAATCAATCTATGTTTGGCTAAGTATGGGTAAAGAGGTGTATAAGTCATAAGATAAAATTCTAAATTTAACCTATTTGCATGTTATACATTTCTTATACACCCTTTTTAATATCTCATTTCATGTGTGGTCAAAAGAAATACTCAACTAAGATATTTAAGGTTTTCCTAACTCTAAAATGACCTATTAGACCACCATCATGTGCTTTTCTCATAATTAACTCCCTCAAGGAACTTATTGACACATATAAACAATTGTCCTTAAATAAAAGACTTTTATGCCTATAAAATTTCTTATAGGCTAACTTTTAACATATCTCATACATATTAGCAAAGTTAAGATTTTTCACGTATAAACCTTTAATGTATTCAAATCCAAACAATTTCACAATAAGTGTAGAGATAAGAACATACTTATGAGATAATATATCAATTACTACATTCTCTTTACCTTATTTATATTTAATGACATATGAAAAGGTCTCAATGAATTCAAACCATTTGGCATGTCTCTTGTTTAACTTTCCTTATCCCTTTAAGTGCTTCAAAGATTTATGATCAATATGGATTATAAACTCTTTAGACCAAAAATAATGTTATTATGTCTCTAAAACTCATACCAATGTATAAATTTCTTTATTATAAATGGGATAATTAAGGGTTGTTCTACTTAACTTTTCATTGAAATAAGCAATGGTTCACCTATCCTTCATTTCAAAAATTTTAACAAAATCAAGTAAAAAAAGTAAGAATGCAAAATTTAATTTTTCCTTAATCAAAGTAAAAGTTTTGTTTTGATCACTATCCCACTTAAAACTCATGTTCTTTTTAATAACTTTAGTTAGTGATGCAATAATAGTGATAAAGTCCTTAACAAAAAGTTTATAAAAACTAACTAGATTATAAAAACTACATATATCACTACCTAATTTAGGTATGGGCCAATCATGAATTATACTCACTTTTGCCTTATCAACCTCCCCTAACACTTATAATATAACTAAGAAATACAATCTATTTAGTGTAAAAGAAATATTTTTTGAGATTACCATACAATTTCTTATAATATAAAACACTTAGAATAGAACATAAATAATTAAGATGTTTATCTATACTTTTGTTATAAACTAAAATATCATCAAAATTTACAAACATAAATTGACTAACAAATGCATACAAAATATAACTCATTAATCTAATAAAGTGCTTGGTGCATTCATAAAACCAAATGACCTAACAAGTCATTCATATTAATTATACTTAATTTTAAAAGCTATTTTTTGCTCATCTCTCTCTTTTATCCTAATTTGGTGATACCCACTTTTCAGTTCAATTTTAGAAAAGATATATAAATCATGCAATTCATCTATTATGTCATCTAAACTAGGTATGAAATAATGATACTTTATAGTAATTTTGTTAACTATTTTACAGTTAACGTACATCCTTTAAGTCTCATCCTTCTTAGGTATAAGCAATACTAAAACTACACATAAACTCATACTCTTTCTTACATATCCCTTGGCCATAATCTCCTTAACTTGCTTTTAAAACTCTTTTATCTTCTCAAAATTACTTTTATAAGCCAATTGATTTAGAATTGCAACACTAAAAATGAATTCAATCTAATTTTCTATTCCTCTTGAAAGTAGCAAACTACTTGGTTCTTCAAGAAAAATATCACCAAATTCCTAGTAAAGAGGAGTTAAGGTCATCAATATTAAAATAAGTCTCTCTATATAAAAGTACAATCATAGGTTATTTTAAATAAAAAGCTCTCTTAATATCATTTTCTTTTGTACATAAACTCTCAATTTTTCTCTCATACCCCCTTTTTTCTTTCCTCTTAGTCTTATCTCTTATCTTTTAGTCCTCATTTTTTTTCCTCTTACACTATTTTTTAATCCTTAGCTGATCTTTATAAACTTGTCGAGGTGTTAAATGTATAAGAGTAGTAGGTTTATCATTTATTACAAAAAAGTACTTATTTTTCAATCCATTATGTATTACACACCAATCATATTGTCATGGTTTTTTTAACAAAATATGCCTAGTTTTGTTAGGTATAACATTACATAAGACCTCATTAGTATATCTCCTAATTGTAAATAGTATTACCCACTTATTTATCTTAACTTTTCCATATTCATCAACTATTGAAACTTATATGGCCTAGGGTGCTTTCTGGTAGGTAAATTAAGCTTTTTAACTAAAGTAGCACTAGTTACATTTGTATAACTACCCTTGTCAATGATCATGTTACATAATTTATCTTTAATATGACATTATGTATGGAAGATATTATCTTTTTGCACTTTACTATCTTTCTTGATTTGTACAATCAGTGCTCATCTAGCCACTAACATATCTCTCATAACTAGTTACTCTTTTCCATCACTTGCATCCTTCAATGGTGGCATGGAGTCATCATCAAACTCACCTTTGGTCTTAATATTACAATTACCCTAAACCACCACAATACACTTATTTGGACACTAAGATGCAATATGTCCCTTTCCTAAATATTTAAAACTTTCAAATCTCTATTTTAACTAAGTTTGGAATTAGAATTACCTTTCTCCTTACTAAGACTTACTTCTTTACTCTTGTATGATTTAACCTTAGGCTTGTAATCAACCCTCTCCTCCCTTTTGCTCTAATTTAACTTTCATGATAAAATAGAACTTGAATTCTGTCTAGATTGTGTAGAGCATTTCCATTTGAGTTACCTCTTAACTTTCATTGTCATGTGCACCATATCCTCCAACTCCATATTATGCTATAATTCAACTACCTTAGTATTGCCTCTATTCAATTCTTACAAGAATCAAACCATGTTCATTTCTTGATCCTCCTCTATATTAATTTGAATCATGACAATCTTCATATTCTTGTGGTAGTCCTCTATACCCTTGGTGCCTTAGGTAAGCCCTTGTAGCCTTTGGTACAAATCCATATAATAGTAATTAAAGATAAACTTCTTCCTCATGATAACCTTTATCTCCTCATGTGTATCAATAAACCTCTTATAATTCCTTTTCTTAGTCAAAACAAGTTGATCTTACTAAATAATAGTATAATTAGTAAACTTTATGGTAATAAGTTTTGCCTTTTTCTCTTCCGAGTGATTATGACATCTTCTATTCTAAATAGGTTTCTAGATCATTTTTCCCTTAAAATGAATGAATTTTCATTTTAATGTTGTCAAAATCATGATTATAGGTGTCTCACCTCTTAAAAATCTCTTTAACCATTTATATTATTGGCAATTTTAACCAAAGTAGCTAGATCATCAAATTTGTCATCTTTTACATCATAAACATGGTTATAGTCTTGTCTTTTATGCTTTCTTCCATTTGGAACCTTACAAACTTTATGCTTTCTTTGTAATCCCACTATTGTATTGACTTACTCTTCCATTTTACCCTTTATATCTTCAAATTTGATGTTCATGTGCTCAAATTGTTGTTGTATAATTTTGATCATGAATTATACATTACTACCTTCTTTTCAACTCCATCTTTGTCTTTAGAAGAAATATTGTTACTTCTACACAAAATGGCTAAGATACCTCACATAACACTCCCTCATGTGTTTCACTCAAAAATGGTGTCACACAACCTCGTATTTACAATCTTTGAGGCTTTTTCTCAATATGTATTTACACTTCTACCTTTTACCACATAAAATTTTCTCTCTTAATTCTTATTAAACTAAACAACCTCAATCAAAGTTACCTTGTAAATAACTAATTTGAACAAATCAAAATCAAATAAATTTAGGAAAGCATAATGAATAAAGGTTATGGATTTAAAGCAAACAACAAAATTAAATTGTGATACATAAAGAGAGAATAATTAAATTTGAATCCTTATGAGAACTAGAAAGCAATAAGGTATACTCTTTTAATTTAAAATTTTCTTATATTGTAAAATGTCCAATTAAGAAGTTATTAAAGTTTTTATCTCTTTTTCACCTAATTAACATGATTTACTGCTCTTTTTTTTTCTTTTTCTTCTTTTATTCTTTTTTTACTTTTTTTTTTCTATTCTTTCTTTTTATTTTCTTTTTTCACGAATTTAAATAAAATATAAGATAAACTAAGGTTTGTGAATTCAAAGAACAAAAGTTGTACAAAATGTGACCAAGAAAAAATAAAATTAGAGTTTGCAAATTTAATGAACAAAATAATATAAAATGTTGCCAAAAAGAAAAATAAAAGAATAACTTAAATTTAAATAAGCAAAAATGATTTAAAGTCAAAGTTTGATGCCAACTAATGTTAACCCCAAAAGATTAAAATTAAGAACCCAACACACACAGGGAATCAAGCAAGAACTTAAGAAACCTATATCAAATTTTAATCATGCAAATCCTAGACTTAATTTTTAAAGGAATATAAACTCAAGGTATATAGAAGGATATGGATGTCACACTTTTGAAAAGAACAAATTTGGAAGTGATAAGTTGAGTTAAATGTTATAAAAAAAAACTTAATTCTTGATATGTTCTTTAATTTTTTTTTAAAAATCAAAGGAGAAAATTCTCACTTTTGAATTCACATAATCATTCACACCTTTAACAATGAAATCAAAAATATTTATTACCTTCAAAAACAACTCTAAAAAGCCTAAAAGTAAAGACAGTGATATACTCCTACAATATAAAAGCACTTTTATTTTATTGTAAACTCTAATTTTATAACAAACTCCTAGTTAGAAGTAAATTTTATTACTTAACCCTAATTTATTAAGTACTTCAACTATATTAATAAAAATTTAGTCCTCTTTCAAACTTAAATTCATGTCACTTTTAATTTAGTTAGCCTAAATATTCTTAATTAGCTTATTTATTATTTCTTTCATCTTTTTAGTCCTTAAAAATGTCATTAGCCCTTCATAAATGCTCAATGAATCTTTAGAAACTTTTATCCATTGGCTTCTCGTTGGATCTCATTAGCAAATTTATTAGTTCTATTGATTAGTAACATCATTTTACCCAATCACTTTCGTCTATAGGTATTTTGTTCAAATTATGGATAAATGACTATTTATACGTGTCCTTAAATATATTATTTAACAATTTTAATGACTAACAAAATATAACTATAATGCATATATATAATTTAAACATTTTAGTTTGATCAATTTAATGCTCATTACATCATAGTAAAATACCTATAAATAAACATAAGTAATGTCATTTGAAAGTAATTGATTTGAAAGGAACTTGAAAAATGGTGTTTAGTCTTTAACTTATAAACATGCATATTTCATTTAAAAGGAATTTAAAATTCCTTATGACATATTACAACAAAATGAAAACCCTTTTTTGAAGATAATAATGGAAGCCAATTTGTTATAGAAGCCAATTTAACAATTTTTATAAAAGATAATAATGGCTAAGGGATTTTAATCATGAAGGCCAAATTAACAATTTTAAGAGCATTCCTTTAAGAACCATAAAGGTTGAGGGATTTACTTTTAGGCTACCTAACATGAATAATATGAATACATATCAAATATGTAAAATCCTATTATTTTTCCCTTAATTGAAAATAATCTTAAATCAAGTATATATCTTATTATTCATATACATAGAATATTCTATTGCAAAACACAGACTCTAATATCACTTGTTAGATTATTTAAATAAGAATAATATCATTAAATATTAATTTCAAATCTTGAAATGAATTATCTTCGTGTAAACAATATATTAAACAATATAATTGAGTTTATGAAAAGTAAAGTCATTAATGCGATTAGAAAACATGTCTTACCCTAATAACTGATTTCTCTCTCCTAACTTTTAATATAATCACACACTTTTAGATCAAGTTTTCGTATATGTTATAAAGAGAGAGGATAATCATATATATATAGACATACAATTGTGTATGTTAAATTAGATACATCCAACAATACCTAAATCAAAATTTGGGATTATAGTTCTTAATAGTATAATAACAAACAAAATTATTTTTTATTAATCAAACCATATTATGATTAAGTCTTTAATAAGAATATTGTTTAGGAATATTCTATAAAGCCTTATGATAAACTCCCTTTAGATTTTGAGGAATGTTAAGGAATCTTTTCCCTTGAAATCATATGTAAGACCTTTATTCACTTATTTGACCATAATGAAAGAGTCTCATTACATTTTATACCAAAGTAGAAGTTCTTCAAATCTAGACATTTAGTCAATCATAATAAAAGTCAAATGCTTATGATTTAATTTGGCCTTTAAGCCTTAAGGTGTTATATATGTGATAATTAAAGTGGCAAAAGTCAATATCTTAGTCAACATTCAATGCCCATATGGCAAGTCAAAATGACTTACTTTAACTTTTCCCTTTCCATATATTCTCTCTTAGTCTTTATCTCTTTCTAGCTTTATACACTCTCCCAACCTTCCCTACCACTTTGGCAAAGAAAAGCTTTGTCGTGGTTGGACAAAATTCCTAGATTCCAAGTATAAAGACTAAGGTAAGCAAACATAAGTGTAATTATAACATTAATAATCCTCTACCTTAATTTTGAATTTTAATTTAAGATTAAGTAAACCCTTTTATCAATTCACGATAAAAACATACTAATTTAATTTACAACTCATAACATAACAACCTTACTTAATCCCAAGTGTCAAAACTATTTCCCTTTATATATTGCTAGATCAATACACCATTTTCATTTCCTTGATTCCTTTTTCTCCTTCATATTTATTATTTTTATTCCTTTTATTTTTTTTCATTATAATCCTAGATAACTCCCCAATGCCCATAACCTTTTTAGAGAACAATGATAGCCAAAATGAACTTGCTCCCAAAGATGACAACAGGAGCATACTCAATTCCAAAGACACCTTAAACACTAATCAACCATAAATATAAGACTTAGCCATTAGAGACCCAAGATACTCAATTGGAAGTGGAGTTATAGATCTGTCATACATAATAATAAGTTTAACAAAAGAAAGCACTCATTAAAGCTAAAGATAGAGGACAATTTTGATGAGAACATCAACATCGATAGCAACATTTTATGGATATGAGAAAATGAAGTTCTTGATTGCTATAAGGACTACCGCATCAAGTTTGGTTGTTTAATGTCCCAATTTCAAATTTCTTCTTCAATTAAAAAGACTAATTCACCAAAATTTTCCCTTTCTTCTCTTTCTCTTTCTTTTTTCTTTTTTTTTTTCTTTTGCTAATTATACAAATAGGTTCAAACATGTTGTTCTTAAATTGAGTTTTTTTAAGATTAAATTAGTTATCCATGCTATAAATTTGGTAAGAATATGAGTTGAACTATTATTTGTCAAAGCAAATCAAATGACTTTTTCTTCAATAATTAAATAAAATTCCAATTTTGTGTTTTTTTTTTTCCAGAAAAGTATTTAGATCCAATTCTATGGTAGAGAGATAAAGATGCTTGATAAAAGTCAAAAATCAAGATTTTCCCTCTCCACGTTTAGGCTTTTTGGTTTTAGGGTAGCAATCATTTTTTTTTTTGGGAAAAATACCCTTACAATTACTACCATTAGACAAAATCAACCAATCTAGCAATTTTCCCATTATCTAGGACCATATGTCATCCACATGGATGACATTTCATTATTGCTTCATTAATTGGTTGCCATATTAAATACATTTGATGACATGACATTTTTTTTTTTACTTTTTCAAGAAATTTAGAAAATAAAGATCTTCCTTTTTTTTTAAATAAAAGATAAAAAGTAACAAAAAACATTACTTTTTTATTATTAACCTAACTCCTCCATAATAATACTTATGTTTATGCCCTTTTTTCCTCTCTTTGTGAGTCTCATAGTCTCACTCTTTAACAAATGGGTTTTCTAATTTCTTATCTCTAATGTTTATCTACATCAGGATTTTTCTAGTTACCCTTTCTCTCTCTCTCTTTCTCTTCCTCTCTCTCTCTCTCATGTGCATAATCTCTTAGTTGCCCATTTTTTGAATTATGATCAATGGCTTGCTCATTTAAGTCTAGTAAGAGATATGGTGGGAATGTTAAAGGCACAATTCAATGCAATTATGGTGAATTGGCACATTGATATACGTTGTGGATGGATCTAAACCCTAGGCACAGATTTTGATCATTCCCTCGTTACCATGTAATATCTCACTTAAATGAATTTGGAAAATTTTAGTTTTTGTCGAAAAGTATTTTGAATTTTTAAGAAGTTAATTTTCTTTATTAACGTTTGGAATTCGTGCTACTATTTATAATGGTAATATTGTTCAAATTTTTATAAGTGTGTATAAAGAATATTCATATGGGAAGATGGTGATTTTTGTGATTATGCAAAAGCTATAATTAACTCACAAAGGTGGCAAGTAAAGAAATTAAAGTGATAAATTCAAAACAATTGCTAAAAGTAGAAACTGACTATGTGAATGAGGACTTAGACTTGGTGGATAAAGTTATGATACTAAAGCTTGAAGTTACCAATTTAGAAAGTAAGAGATTTAAAAAAGTTAAAGGGATGTAGAAATCATTGTTCCTACATAATTTGGCCATCAGTATATGTCTATTTTCATTAGTTTTTACCATCTATAAAAAGATATGAAGTTGTATGAGTTCTTATATTTGCAGCTTTCAAAAATATGCATGATAAAGTCATGCACTTAATGTAGTTTCCTTATTATGAAATGAAAATTAGAGGTTATAGCTTGAACTTATAAATTTCCATAACTTTGGATTCATATAACTTAATAATAATTAATTTTAAAAAGTTTGCATTTACATTAATCACAACCATATTGAAAAATAAGGGATACAACCTATTATTAGATTCTTTGTCCTAATGTTCAAAAGGCTTTACATCTTATGTCAAAACAAGTTAGCATATTAAAGAAAGGTAACCACAAAAAACACAATAACAACTCTAGCACAAGATCTAACACCTAACACTAGAATATCTTAAGTAAAAGATCTAATACTCAAATCTAGAACATCTCCAACAAAAGATCATGCACCATAGAAAACACTAAACAAAAAGCATAATCAATTATCAATAGCTTGATCATGATGTGCTCTAGTCTAGGTGGCAATTTGTTTAGCATTAGATCCAACACCCACATTCTTTTTTCCTTTAACATCTTGTGATCCTCTAATATTTAATGCCTTTTAGAATGAGTTCTTAAATGACTCTTCTTGGCATAAACTTTCATATATAACTCCTTATTTTATGAAATTATTATCAATTGACTTTTAACAATTTTTTTAATATTTATGTATTAATAGACATAATTATTTTAATATTAGTATGCATAATTGATAAAATCCTTTTACGAGTAGATCTTTTTATAACTATTATGTCAAATTTTTGAGTCTATAAATATATAATGTCTTATAACTTTTTATTTAAACAATCAAATACAATTAAAAGTTGTTTAATTTGTTAGAGGTTAGTCCTCTTGATGAGATCATTAAAGGTTAATTCCTTTAAAGAGATTAATATCTTTATTTATTGTAATTTTCTTATTTTTAATCCTTAAGTTTTTATCATTTAGTGTCAAAGCAACATTCTGAGGGATTTCACTTATGTTCCATAATTTTATCACCAACATAAAAAAAAGAAAAAAAAAAGGTTTATTGTATGCCTTTCATCTGTTGGCATCACTAATTTACAATCATACATCATGTCTTCATACAACTCATCTAATTTTAAAGCTAAATTTCCTTACATTAAAGAATTAGTATCTCTTATTAAGAGTCTCTTAGAAGATTCAAATAAATGGTCTTTGCTCAAGAAAAAAACCAATTAGGAGATAATACTTTCAAATTTACCAATAAACAAAAAGAACTAATGAAGTTCTTTGTAGGCACTTACCATGACTATACATAACCATATATAAAGGTAGAATTTTCTTATTAGGATAAGAATGATCTCACTATTTAGATTCCCAAAGTTGAAAAATATTTTTATTTCCATTGTACAATGAAAGACTTTAAGGTGGAAATCACTTTTATTCAATTAAAGGGTGTTGTCATTCAATGGTATAAGTGGTTCCAAACTTGTACTAAAGTTATGGCTTGAGCTTATTTCACCAAAGGCCTTTTTGTTTACTTTAGGACTTTAAAAATTCAAAACATTGATAAAGAGGTCACAAAAATTTGTTAGATATCAATAGTTCTAAAATATGATAATTGTTTCAAATGACTTGCTAATCATGCTAAAGATTGGTTAGAAAGGCAATGATAAGAACATTCTTTAAGGGGTTTATTTTAAACATTTAGGGTGAAGTCAAACTCACCAACCATAAAAAATGGTTAAAGCTATCTCTTTTTCACAAATGGAAATAAAGAAACTTGATGTCGAAACTCATTATGCTTTTGTTAAAGGCATTAACAAATACTCTAAAAGCAAAGTTGCTTTTATTTCTGTTAATGTTAAGTGATTAACTCAAAAGGAGTTGAAAGAGTGAATAACAAAGGAATCATGTAGGCACTACAATGAAAAATGTCATAAGGAATGTCAATGTAAGCGAGGAAACTTTTGATTATTAAACCAGTAAAGAATACTATTAAGGTAGAGGATAATAATTCAAATTCAGATCATGACGTTGTCAAAATTTATGATGAGTATGTTGTATCTAGGTTTCATGTCTTAGTTGGTTATTTTGATCTATTAACTATGAAGATTGATGAGCCTCTTAAACAATAACTAGTCACTATATTAGTTGACATGGGATACACTAATAATTTTGTGGATGAAAATATTGTTAAGAGACTTGTTTTTCTAGTAGAACATTATGACAAGTTTTAAGTGATTATTACTAATCAATAAAACTTGATATATTATAAGGTCAACTAGTTTATATTGATTTGTTTTTACTATTGATGAAGGATTATGAAATTGTTTTTAGTATTAATTAGTTGCGAACTTTGAAAGACACTACTTGAATATTTTCTAGTTATTAATGAAATTTCTACTAAATGGGTGCATAATATTACTAAATGCGGTGATAATGAAGTTTCTACCATTATATGAAGAGTCTTATGTATAATGAGAGTCTTAGATCCAATGAGAGTCTTACATCTAATGAGAGTTTTACTCTTAAACATTTCATAAATACTTTTTTTTTTAATTATGATTTACTTTTGAATGTAAAATATTTATGATATTATTTTGTATTTATTTTTTCAATTTATTTTTTATTCATATTTTCAAAATAAATCTTTCACTTATAAAATTAAAATTATCTAACCTTTTTGTGCAAATATAGGAATAACAATAACATATCATAATATATCTTTTACATAGTTTATTCTAAATTAAAAATAATTAATCAATATTTTGAGTAAAATTTTAGTAATTTAAGAAAATAGTATTGGATTTAAAATGTAGCTACTGAACTATTGTAATTTTTCTCATTTATTTAAATTTTATGCTTTTATAAGTATACTAGGGATATCTTTTATCATTTTTTTTCATATAACTTATTAATATATAATATTTTTCTTTAATAATTATGTCTTTTTTTTAAATATAGAAGTAATTATATATTGCCCCTATTGAGAAGATTTGTTGGATACATCTATGGACTTGCGTATATTATTGTCAGCATAATCACAAAGAGTTTTTGTTGAAATGAATACCCTACACCAAGTTTTAAGAAGGTTGTTGAGTAAGTTTGCGAGATAACCTAAAGCAAATCTATCCAGCCTTTTCATTTGCACCCCTAAATCCTACAAATAGTTAGATTTTACATAAGCCCAAAACTAATCTCATAGATCACTACCTTTTTACCTCAACTTCCAATTCATAAAGATATGGTAAGCACACATTCAATACTTAGTTTATGAAAGAACTTCCCCAATAACTTCCAATAAGCCTTGAGTTTTAACAAAATATTAATATTTCAAAGACTACAAATGCAAAAGGCAACTTGTTTATGATTGCAAATGATACAAATTATAAATACAAATGATTTATAAAGACATAATTAGTATGCAAGCAAAGGTACCATTTGTTTGTTAAAAACTATTATTAATTTGAAGCCATCATTAAGCCACAAATCTACCTTAACCAATCTCAAAAACCAATGCCAAGATTCTTTTTTTCTACCTCAATAACAGCTTATGTAATTGGAAATATTTAATTATTAGTATCCCTTCTCATTGTACTTAGTGTTTGATCATTGCAAATTCCTTTCAAGAAACAACCATCTAAACCAAAAGCCTTCTTGTATTTGGGTCTTTATCATTGTTTGCAAGTGCCAAAACACATGAAATTTTTGAAAAATATGCATCTCCCCCATAACCTTATTTTTCATTTTGATCAAGTGCTTCCTAACTTATTTTATAGCATCCCCTCTTTAGAGTGCCAGAGCCTAGCAAATTGTTCAACATATACACCATCATGTTCCTCGCATACTTTTTGTTTCATAGTCCTACTCATCCTAAGAGTGACATAAACTTTGTGGTCATGCTTGCACATTTCTTTTGAGATCCTTCTACTTGATGTTAGGTTGATCAATGTCCTCTCCTTCAACTTCTTTGCTAAAAAATTTTAAATTAATCATTTTGAACTTGTTCTTATTACAAAAATCTTTGAAGTTTTGTCAATTCTTGCTAACAATCTTTATGGGCGCTCATTAGCACACCTGATTGCACTCTCCCTAATTCATTTTTGCAGTGCCTTATGTCATATCCCATCATCAATGCATATTTGGTGACTTCATCTTGAAATTCTTGTTTGCATTTGAAAAACATTCCCATATCCCAAACAGAGATATGACAACTTGGATTGTATCTATTTTTCCTGTTCCTACTCCTTTCTCATTTATACTATCTGATTTATCTTCAATATCAATGTAACTACCAGGATCTTCAGTACAAAAATACTCACTATCTATATGTGAGACCTATATGTCTTTCGAATTTATAGGTTCTTCATTTTCACTAGCATCAAATTCTTCATGATTTACTTCATTAGTAGCCTAATCACTTTACCTGCTAAGAAAATCTTCCTTCACGCTTTTTCTTGCAGCCCTCTACTCCTCGTACTAATGTCAATCAAACAATCAATAATACCAACAAAGTCTGCTTCTTCATCACTACCACTATCTTCTTCTATAACAGGCACATTCTCTTCCTCGCACATAGGCACGGCATCTTGCATAGGATCATGCTTATGATTGCCTTAGGCTCCAATATTAATCTCTCCTTTGCTGGTCACCAAGGAACTCTTCGTCTACAGTAGGTTCTTTGTCAAAGGCTTCACTTAAATTGATGTTTCCTTTAATGCTTATGTTGCATTAAAGATTTTGACATGCTTCAACAGGAGTTACATTGTCAAAATCTTTAATGCAGACTCCACTCACAACAAAAGCTTTGTTGAAGCATGTCTCAATGTCTTTCTCTTCATTAATTACCTTAAGATCTGCCCATTCCATTTTCCCCACTATTTAAGTTAACTTCTTCATTTTTGTTAGTTTCTAAATCTACCGCACCAACACCATTTAAAGGCATTACGGTGGCCCCCTTGTTGGAGTGAGGAAATGGTTATCCCCCTTATTAGAGTGGGGAAAGGGTTATCTGCCAAAATGGGTAGCGCAACCTGATAGACAACATAAATATCCACCATCTCATGTATAAGTATCAAATCAGACAAGTAGTTAACATTAAGATTATTCTCGAGTAAATATAACCCACTTGGTAAACTCTTTGCATGATCATGAAAGTAAATTTTTTCCACATTACTACAGCCTAGATCTTTCTTTGCCATGAAAGTAAACTCGATTTCTGATAATCTGTCCACATCAACATTATCGACGATGTCAATTGACTCCCCCAAATATCTAGAATTAGATTGCCACATAAATTTGCCCATATGAAATATTTTTAGGCTAACATAATAGTCCATTACGATCCTGAAAAAAAAAATAATTAGTTAAGAAATGGTTTAGCAGTTGGCACGTCACAGAAAAAGACGGCTAGCTTTACATAGTGGCAAAAACTATTTACTATTCAAATATTGTGCTCCATAATATCAAGACATTGCAGCAACTTTATATTAATTGGACGCCATAACTGAAAAGCGCAAAATAAAAAACAGTAACAAATGCACACAAATGGACAACTAGCTTTGCATAATGACAAACTCTATATTCTATTCAAACATCATGCCTCACAGCCTCGATACATTGTAATTTATATTAACTTGAAACCAAAGCCAAAAATCACAAAGTCAAAAAAAAAAAAATGCAACAACAACAATAATAGATGTATAAAACCGAACAACGATAACCCATCACAAGAAATGGACCAAAGACTGAAAAAAAAAAAAAAATCCTAATTGCCAAACCATGACAAAACGCACCCCAATGGACAACAGCAACCCATTGCTGGAAGTGTGCCTTTAGGAAATTAACAATAAAATTTAAACACCTAATCGTATTCCAATAATTTCAAACATAGTTTTTAAGAAATTTACAGATTTGAACTTGAAAACCCTGTTAGAGTAGTATCCATTAAAATAAAACATACAAATTCAAAAACCCTAATTTTCATCAAGACTTAACCTTGATAGAAATTGCTAGAAAAAGAAAGTAGATCAAACATGTAAAAACACATAATTTAAACCCATAAAAACATCAAACAGTTATTAATGATATACAAATATATTTCAAACAACGATCCCAGAAGAAACGACCCCAAAATTCCGTAAAACCCTACAACACATGGTTCCAACAAGAAAGAAATTGAGCGCTAAAGAGACAAAAATGAGAGAAGTGATAAAACTTTCCAAATCAAAGCTAAAGTAAGAAAGAAACACTTAGAAAGGTAGAGGATTTCTCCAGAAGAGGAAACGTTGATGAGTGTTTCAATTAGAGAGAGTTATAGTGTGAAGAGAGTTAGGGTAATATTTTGTTACTTTTTATCTTCTTTTTAAAAGAAAAATCAAAAGCAAAATTTTACGTTTTTGAATTTCTTGAAGAAAAAAATTGTCATGTCATCAAATGCATCTAATGCGGTAACTAATTAATTAATCAACTATGACATGTCATCCACTTGGATGACACGTGAACCAAGATAATAGAAAAACTGTTGGATGGATCGATTTTGTTTAACGGCAGTAATGGTAAGGGGCTTTTTCACAACAAAAAAAAAAAAAAAGGTTATGTGCCTAAAACAAAAGGTACCCAAATGTGGGGGATAAATCTTGAATTTGACCTTGATAAAAAGATACTTGGAGAGTACAATTCCCCCAAAAGAGAAAAAAAAATGATTGTGATGATAGATCATCAAAGATGAAAAATGTAAAAATAGATAGAGACAATATACTTAAAGAAAAAATAAATGAGAGGGAGAAGAATGAATAAAGAAGGTAAGGAGGAACCAAAGGAGAGAGACACAATGATATTAGGAATTTATTATATATTTACTTATTTTTAATAAATTTTATACTTATTTGATTTAATTATAATATATTTTGTAACTTAAGTATATTTTAAAAATATTTTGAGAATATTAAACTTTTAGTAGAAAAGCTTTTAATATTTTATCATTTTGATATTTATTACTTATTTAACATTTTCCACTAACTCATAAGTTCAAATTAAAAAAAAAATTTTTAATGAACTTGTAATAAATATTTCAAGTTTTTTAAATTGAAATTGAGAGTCAAAATATAAGTTTGTTCGGACTTTGAGACATTACTTCACAGACAAGACAAAAAACTAAAGTTTAGTTTTAATTGGAGTAAGATTTCTATTTGAAGACTGCATAATTAAATAGATATAACTTAAACTTTATATGTCCAAATTAGGTAATTCAAAAACTTAAATTAGAGTCACATTTAGGCATATAATTATTATGAAGAGACCTAAACCTAAATCTATTGTTTATTAGTTAAAAAATTATGGAGAAGTTGTTATATAATCTATTATGAGTTAGATTAAGTTAGTATCCATTTTTCACTCATAACTTAGTCTTTGAACCTTTTTTTAAGCAATACATGATGTGTTGAAAAGTTAGAGAGAAGGAGTATAATTTTTATGAAAAAGCTAAATTCTAATTCTAACTATTATTATTTTAAAATTATCTTAAAAGTTAATATAGGAATTTTGAAAATTTAGAAAAATAATATCATAATATTTTTGAGATTTTTGGAGATTTTTTTAAAAGTATTTACAATTTGTTGGTGATTATTATGTATATTTTCAAAATATAAATAATTATTTTTTAAGAGTAAAAAGTGAGGGGAGATAGAGAATAAAACAATCAATTTAAAAGGAATTTACTTTTCTAGCATATGTAATTAAATTTTTTAATAATTTTAAAGAATTTCAAAATTTTTAGTATTTCAATGGTATAAAATATTTTAATTATGTTGTTTTATTTTCTTTAAAATTATTTGAATTATTTTAATTTAATAGTTGAATGATTATTTATTTAATTAATTTGGTTAACCTGTTGAATTGATTAAAAAAATATTAATTATTAAAATTAAGAATTGTAATTTTTTTTTACTTTTTTTCCTAATTACTAAATAAGGAATAATAATAAAAGTTTATGGACAATTTTTTATCTTATTATTATAAATAACCTAATGTAAATTAAACGATTCAAATTTGTATAATTGTTATTTGTATTAATTAATTTTTTTAATTCTTAAAATTATTAATATATTATTTTAGAGAGTTTATTTTATTAATATAATAGTTAGAGTTTAAATAAAAAATTTATTTTACTTAGTAAATATTTAAGATAAAAATTCAAATAATTGAACTTATTGTTATATAAAGTTGATATTCTATTAAAATTGAAATAATATTATAGACAATCAAAGTTATTACATATTATAATTGTGAATGAATTTAAAATTAAATTTTTAGTATTTTATTTTTTATAATTTATTTTACTTGATTGATTTATATATTTTATTTATTACAAAATTAGAATTTAACTTGTTTCTAATTATTTTAATATTTTTAAATTTTAGTTAATCAATGATAAATTGATTGCACTTCCTATAAAATTGATTTTTACTCACATTATTTACTATAAATAATTAAAAATAAATTATTAAATTTTTGATACCTTAACAATTGTTACTAGGTAAAGATCTTAAGAAATCGGAACGGAGAGATTTCATGTGAAATGGGAGAAGTTAAAGTAGGTCATTTTGACTCGCCACGTGGGCTTGAAAAGTTTATTTGGACAAGTGACTCTGGTTGCATTTAGAGATATGCAAAAATTTATAGCTAAAAGTTTTATAAATTTTTATAATTGAATCATTAATTTTTTATATTTTTATTTAAATTTTATATCTTTCAAAGTTATTTCAAATCAATTATTTATAAATAAAAAGTGATTAAGTCATGAATAATTTTTATTTAATTAATATTTAATTTTTAATTTTTTTACTTTTTTTTAAACAATTAAAAATAATTTTAGAAGTTTTAAAATTTAAATGAAAATATAAAAATTTTAAATTTTAATTATAAAAATTTACAATTAATTCCTTTAATATCCCGTCACATCTGCCACCACTTATGAGTACTTAATGACCAAATTAATATTTTGCAAGTCACTGGCTCATTTGTGTCTCTTTTTTAATGGTAGTAATTTTTAATTTTTATTTTTTGTTACTTATCAAGATCTGGACAATCAAAATGTTATTTTCCCAGACTTTGGACAATCGAAAAATTACTGACCTAATAGTACCTTATCCAAAAAGACAAACGTGAAAAGTTTTTTTTTTTGGCCCTTTTTTTCTTTTTCATTTAACTTTGTATTTTAGAAGCTTCAATGTGATACACCAATTTTATGGGCACTGTTCCATTACCGATGCAGCAAGGAACAAGAAATTAGAATTAAACTATTGTCTAGTGGAACCATGGAGAGAATCAAACAGGACGCTAAACAAGGAACTTGAGGAGATAAGGAGAAGCACCAATATATTCGACCATCCACCTCTGAAGATAACTTAATTCTGATGCTGATCATGCTTCAAATGAAAGCTAAAAAGGGGTCCACGCCCCAAAAGCCTCGTCGAACCACAAAATTGTAATTGCCTAAATGACCCTACTATTCTTTGCTTGCCTTGGGTTCTGCATGTTGAATCATATGCCCTCGAGGCCTTTACCACAAGCTGTTGGAAGCAAGACAGAGTAGTCAACAAAGTTAAGAGGAGACTGAATGTGGAAATGGGCGTAGTTTAAAAGGAAATTGCTTTGATAAATATCTTTTACCATATGATGCAACGGGGAGGATAATGAAATATGTTATCACCATTGAAGACCATAATTGCATGCCAAATTAACTAACCAGGCAGTAGAATAAGATTATAGGATTTTATTCAAAATAATAATTTCAACAAAAAGGAGAGAATTCACTTGGATGTATAGCATTTTCATGTTCAATGGCAATTGACTTCATTTAAAAGGAACAAGATAAATTCAAGCTCTTAATTGCTGAAACGTATCATTAAGCGATTTTGTTGATTATACTTTATTCTAACAAATTCTAACTTAACTAAAGATATTTCACATCTGCATTCATTCGTGTAGAATATAGGGCAATTTTGTCAATTTCCAAATCAAGCAAATTTAAAGTTGCTTACTGACTAAGTAAGTATGATTACTTTAGGCATATCCTCTACCTGGTACATGCGTACATCAATCAAGTATAGCAAAAGTGACGGGCATATTTTGAATTGTCGAACATTTTCAGGGAAATAAATAAAGAAAAGCATTGCCAACCACATTAAAAGAGAAAAAGCAGAAGAAAGCGCCCCGGAAAGAAAAGAAGCTCCACAAAACGAGAAACAAATAGTAGCGGAAACATAGAAAGATAAAGAAGAGAAGGGAAAGTGCCAGAGCTCAGTGGTGCAAGTGCAGCAACCAGACAAACAACTTAGAGAAAATATCGGACCGCAACTAAAAGAGATCATGTATCGATTCAGCAACACGGTTATCGGTTTCTTGAATCTGTTCACCCTCTTGGCATCGATACCGATAATTGGAGCAGGCTTATGGATGGCAAGGAACAAGACCAGTTGTGAAAGTTTTCTCCAAACCCCACTTCTGGTTGTGGGTTTTGTTGTGCTCGTAATTTCGCTGGCTGGCTTCATCGGGGCTTGCTTTCGTGTGGCGTGGGCACTTTGGGTCTACTTGGTGGTCATGCTGTTCCTTATTGCAACCTTAATGGGCCTGACTATCTTTGGACTTGTTGTCACCAGCCAAGGAGGTGGTGAGGTAGTGCCTGGCAGGGTGTATAAAGAATACAAGCTTGAAGATTATTCTCCTTGGTTAAGGACCAGAATTAAGGATCCCGAATATTGGAGTACAATCAAGAGCTGCATATTGGGTTCCAAAACCTGTGCCAAGCTTGCCTCTTGGACTCCCTACGATTATCTTGTCAAAGACATGTCTCCTATACAGGTAAACCTGCTCTCTCGAGTGCTCTTTTAGCATCTTAAATTGGTAATTTTATTTTCTCATTCTGGTTTATTTATTAGGAAGACACCATGACATGACACACGCACATATATCTATCTATATATATATTTGAGGCGGCTTTTAAGTCGTAAAGCTTGTTTGAGCTGTGCTTATAAAATTGGGGTGCATGCAGTCTGGATGTTGCAAGCCACCAACTTCATGCAATTACAACATGGCAACAGCGGTATCTCAAGACCCAGATTGCTACCGGTGGAACAACGCCCCAACCCTGTTATGCTATGAGTGCGATTCTTGCAAAGCTGGAGTGCTGGAAGAAGTGAGAAGGGATTGGCACAAGCTGTCAGTTCTCAATATTGTGATGCTTGTGTTTCTCATTGGGATTTATTCAATTGGATGCTGTGCTTTCCGCAATACAAGAAGGGCCGAAACCGATTACCCCTACGGAGAAAACCGGATGACCAAAATCAGACCCAGATGGGATTATCACTGGTGAGTAAGTCAGTCATGACATCCTTGGCCTTTCTGATTTTTATACTTAAATTGAAGTTCAAAGCATTAATGCGTGAGAAAGAAAATCTACCCTCTTGTTTATCTATCGATATATATATATACATAGATTTAGAGGATGCACTCCAATCGCCTGGATTTTCATCGCTCTTGCTATTTCTTCTTTTTGGTTAATTAATTATGGGACTGGATCTCCAGATATGCCGTCTTTGAAATGACTGTCACCATTGAACTAAGTTCATTGGCATCGCCCTTAATATTTTAGACTTTAACAAAGTCGAAAGCTTTCAAAGTTAAAAGTTTATCTGAACAAAAATGTTTCAAAAGACAGAAGCTTTATGGGGACGGACGTGGAGTCTCGTCTTCTTTTTTTTTTTTTAATATATATATATATATATATACACAATTATCAAAAAATTTATTATATATAAAATTAATATCTGTGTGCTCACGTATATTAATTATTTATAGAAGCATAATATATATATATATATATATATGTAGATATAGACGAATAAGACCACAAAAAACTTAATTCATCAATCTCTCCCTCGCTCTATCCGTGGTCTATGCTAAGCAATGCTTTTGACCGTTGGTACAGGTGGAGATGGTTGCGAGACCAGAGAGAACGGCTTTACTAGCTAGCTAGCTGAAAGATGGGACAATTCAGTTGGTTTTCAAGGTGTATTCGGGCATCCCCCCCGGGGGGCGGGGGCGGGGGAGGGCCGTATCGGAAGTTTCAGGAGTCTAAGCCCTTTCCTCTACTGTCCTTTTTCAGAGTCTTCTTTTGTTTTCTGTTTTTTTTTTGTACAAAGACTGGTTTGATTAACTTTGTTCCCTAAGGTCATCCTGCTAACCTCTTATCTTTCTCTTCTTTTTCTTTTGGTTTTTTCTTCTTTCTCAGCTTTACTGCCTTTTCGATACAAGTTGAGTCTTTAAATACATAAAGTGTGCGCAGGTGCAACTTTATGATGCGGTGAGCCACTGCCTTGAATGGTGTGTTTATTTTTATGAAAACTTTTATTCTTAATTTAATTTTAAATATAAATAAAAAATTTAATTAAAGTTTAATTAAAATAAAAAATAAATTTATAGAATGTAAAATTATGATATATTATATTTGAAAAATATGCATAAAAATACTAAATATTTATTTTTATATGTCTTTGTGTATTTTAAATTTAATGTTTATGGCAATCAGAGAATTTAACCGCGGCCATTGTTGCAGTAGGCGGCCTTTAGGTGGGAGTTCGAACTTCGCCGGTGACAACTGTGGTGTCTTGCCTCAAATGATTAATGGATCATATCGATTAGTGGTATTCAAAAACACTGGAGAAAAGAAATTGTTTCCTCTCCGATGACCAAAAAAACATTTAAAATTTTATTTAACCGATTGAACCGAAATTTTAATTAACTAAATTAAATTTTATAATTGATTAATTGAATTAACATAAATTAAAATTTCCAATTCAATCACATTTTTTAATTTTAAAAAATCATGATTAATCACATTTTTATTTCATATATATTTTTTTATTTTATTCTGATAACACTAAAAATTATTACTAATTAAGCTATGTCCAGCAAATAATTTCACTAGTATTATTATATTTTAAATAATTATTCATTTATCCTAAATATAATGATACTTATAGATTTTTTTTTTTCTTTTTGAAAAAAAAAAAACATAGAGATTATATCTTTACATTCAAAGTAGTATTTCTAAACTTTCGCCGAAATTAATTTCCATCCTGTTAATTGATTTGAAAAACCCAAATGAATCGAAAATTTTCGCCAAGCAAAATTTTAAGTTTGGATTTAGCTTTTCGAAATAGCTTAATCGAAAATGATGATTTTATTCCATTTATCGCGGCTTAGTTAATCTAGCCATCAACACACTCATGTTCATCTATTTCTTGCTCTAATTGCTGACCATTGTCTAAAAAGAAAAAATAAAAAATAAAGAAAATATTGTCTAAAAAAAAAAAGAAAAAATAAAGAAAATAAACAAAGAGAAAGAAAGCCAAAGGAAGAATTTATGGGTTGGGCATAAGGGCTAGCCACTCCTTCCTGGTGAATGGGGGAGAACAAAACAGAACACACTACTTCTGCATTATTTTGAGTTCGCCAAACCATTTATTTATCCTATTCGATCTTGTACTGGAATCAAAATGGTATTTGAGCGGAATGGAAATAGAATTATTATTTTTATAATATGCTTAGTTTACTTCGGCATTGGAATCAGATTCCTTTTACATTTGTTTGGTCGATTCAATAATTGAAATTAAATTTTGTTTTTTTTTTTTTTATAAAAAACACTTCGGTTCTTTTAAAAATAAAAATTGAAAATATAAGAAAAAATAAATAAAACCCATAAAAATTTCATTAATTTACATAAAAAAATAATTTCATATAAATTTTTAGATTCAAATAAAACCATAACTAAAAATCAGCTACTCGGCATAAATATTAAGATTGAGATATTTTCCTGCAATTTGTGGTCGTATGTCATTTCTCCATTCATTTAGGGGTGATCTCTCTACCATTTATTTGGAGCAAAAAAATTCGTTGTCATCCATCGCAGTAAAAAAAAAAAAAAATTATAGGAATTGTAAATAATTTTTAAAGATAAAATATGATTAGCTTGAGGAAAACGTTAATCATCAAATTTGGAAATTCTATCTCAGAAAATCGTAACTATCGTGTGCTGAATCCTTTCAATCAGACAATGCATACGTAAATTGAAAGTCAGATGAATGAATACCTGAAATATTCACTGTGAGGGTATCTTGTCCCGTTCTATATTTGAGGTTTTCTCCAAAAATCACTGACACACTAATAAATATGTCTTCTGAAACTCTTAAATAATTCTATAATAAAATAAAATGACAGAATTAGATTATTAAATGGCATCAATTATCAATCAACAAAAGTAAAAAATATGCATTTAACTTGAAGTATCTCCATTTAGTATTTGTGCAATAATCCGATATGGACGTTAATTTTTTAAGCAATATCTCTTGTAATTTTAAAATTATACTCACAATTTTTTTTGCTTCTAGTGAAATATATATCTACTAATCTATTTTTTTACGATGAGATATTACATATAGAAATATTACAGCAATCTTCCTTAAAGATGTATTTTACATTTCGGTCAAATCTCCTCTCTCGCTAGTATGTCTATTCATCTAAATTTCTCTTCTACACGT
The DNA here is from genome assembly GCA_019804595.1 of Bruguiera parviflora. Lineage (NCBI taxonomy): Eukaryota > Viridiplantae > Streptophyta > Magnoliopsida > Malpighiales > Rhizophoraceae > Bruguiera > Bruguiera parviflora. Next base: position 4,448,510 of record CM034054.1, on the reverse strand, counting down.
TGCATTACTTTTTCTTACTATCGATTTCGGTTTACTACTCGCAACCTTTTTATTTTTTATTTTATCGTTTTTTCTTCATGCCTAGAAATTGTTCGCTCATAATTATTGCGCCCATTCGAAAGTAAATAAAAAATATCATATATATCATTATGATAAAATTCGCTATTAATTGTACTTGCACGGCTTTAGAGAGTTATCCTAGAACGACCCGATTAGATGCTTTTGCTATAGCTAAACTCCGATGAAACTGCATCCTATCAGATTTCATGAATAACTAAGAGCAAAACAATAAAAAACAAGGAAATAATCGGGACACTAAGAAGCCTCCATGATAATATGGCACCTAAAAAAAGAAAAAGATTGAAAAAGTGATTAGTTAATAATGACATGATCAAGATTTCAAAGAAATTAAAAAAAAATATTGTAGATTGAAAAGATGACTAGTAAAAATTATCCAATCAACTTATGGAAGGAATGAGAGAGAGAGAGAGAGAGAGAGAGAGAGAGAGCAAGAGAGAGATTGACCTGATTAAAAAAATTTTAAAAAAAGGATAAACTTAATTTGATATTGATTCTATAGTGACATTTTTGTAAATTAAAAAGATAATGTAAGAGAAGATAATATTGATAAATCAAAATAAAAAAAGAGGTTTATGGGATTTGATAAAAAATAAACTTTTTTTGGTTCGATTGATACATGCTTTCGTTTTGGGTTAGTTATAGGAAACAAAAATTAATTAGTGTATAATAGATAGAAATTATGACTTTTTTTTAAATTAAAAATTTTATTTTTTAAAGAAAATAAAATTTTTTTATTTTTTTAATAATAATTTATAAATATTATATTAAAAAAAAGAGAAAAAAGTTTAAATTTTATTTTTTTATTCTCTCTCTCTCTCTCTCTCTCTCTCTCTCTCTCTCTCTCTCTCTATATATATATATATATATAACAGTTATATGACTTTTCTTCGAAATAACCAAAAAAAAAAAACACTAAAATTCTAAAATCAAAACTACAATAGCAACCAAAGGGAGAAATGAAATTCTTTTTTTTATTTTTTATTTAAAAAAAAAAAAAAAGGATCTTCTGATAGTCTCGCTTCAGCCTATACTTAGCAAGACTGCAAGAATTTGGATCCTTAGAAACAACCATTCGCCAATTCTTTGAGAAGAAAAGGTCGCCACTCCCCTAAGAACCCCCATAATCTAGAGGGGTGGTGCTGGCGAGGAATTAATAGGAAAGAAAAGAACGAAAAATAAAAAGGGTGAGAAAATAAATTTTCTGTTGTTTCAGGGGAGTTTTGAGAAAGAAATCAGTAAGAAAATTAGGGAAATTTATAGCAGGACCACGAAATTCTTGTCTCACGTACTTAGTGAGAAAGTATGCGAAAGTTGACACAAATAATAGACTGTATTAGATAATTAGGAAATTAAGACCAAGCCTTATCCAATTATTTTTTTGGTCTTCTATTCCGAATAAGTCATCTTGTAATCACCTTCTTGCCAAGTCATCCAAGAACGAAAGTGATTTGGTCAAAAGCAACGCTTTCTTTCTCTTCGCATTTCTTTTTTTTTTTTGTCTGTGAGTAGGCAAGACGTAAACCGTAGTTACTATTTTATTTTCTCTTCTTCAGAGAAGCATTCGGCACCAACAAGGTAAAAAGTTAGGGTTACTCTTCCTAACTTACCCTTTAATTTCATTCTCATTCTCATTTAAAATTACTATAATTTTGATTTCACTGCATTCTTCAATGCTAGGGCCTTTTTATTTGCTCTTTCTTCTTAACTCTCCGACATCCATAAATTTTCCCTCTAGCTACCTTCGGCGACTTCAATGGCACGAGACATTAGTATGATGCTTTTTTAGCACATTTTCGGCTTTCAGCAACTCAACCCTACGTTGAAGCTTGATCCAACCATGCCTTAGCATATTCATCTCGGCAACTCAATCACCTAGGGATTGTTTGTGTGCACAAAGACAACAACCTCGGTTAAGGAATTTACCATTCTTAACTGGCACTCACAATCTAAATTCGTCGGTATAGATGCCGAGCATAGGTGGAGGATTTACACTTAATCTGTGTCACACTTGGTTTCTCAATTTTATCTGTCAAGATTTACAATGTTTTGCCTTCGAAAATTGGGCCAGCACAATCTTTTTCTCTCGCTGAAAGGGTACATTGACATTGCTGGTTTTTTGTTTTATTCCTCTATAAATCCCCAATAATGTCCCAAACAAAAAAAAAAGAAAATAGAGCTAGAAAAATTATAAGATGATATTTATGATAACTATTAAGAATATAAATAAATTAATCTCAATTAATTCGACATTTATTTTTAAATTAAATCATAAATAATGATTTAAAAACTATTAAAATTATAATCAAAATAAGAGTAAAATAAATTAAAATGTCATTAATAATTATAAATCAATTTAGTTGGTTGGTTAATTTGAAGTACATTTATTAAAAGTAAAATTATCATTACATTTTATTTTGTCGAGTTGTCTAACAAGCCGTGGAATATTCCAAGAAAGGCAAATTGACGACAATTCAAGGAAACATTGACTTCTTGTATGTCAAAATGAGAAAATAAAGTTTTGCAAATTATGATAAAGGATAAGTTATTTAATACTTGACAAAGAAATTTACATGAACAACACTTTGTTCATTGTGTTGGGTGTGAGGGAGCCACTTGTATAGAAGTAAAAATAAGTGTTTTTTCCTTTTAATAAAAATATTTAAAGTAATTATTTTTCCTTTTAAGGAAAAAGAAACAAAATGAATTAAAACCATCACCTAAAAATGTTTAAATCTCTAATCCTTTTTAACACTACATTAACAAGGTAATGCTATTGTAAAAATTATAGATTTTCTTGTCTATTTTTACATTACTAGCAAATTTATATTATTACCCCCTTTTTTATGTTTGTTATATATAGGTATATATAATTGTTTGTGCGACTGTATCACAATTTAGGTTAATTTAGTATATCTTAAAATTTCATTTTTTTTTCTTTAATAAGAAAAAAATTTCTAAAACCTTTAAATTGACATAATCAATTAGACATAATCAATAAAAACTTGCTTATTATCCTCTCCAGCAAGAATGGATTTTTTTGTCAAATCTTATTTGTCAAAATTACTTTGTTTTTCTCAAATAAAACCTATTAAAATTTTTTAATATGCTTTTATTTTAAGTAATATGAATAAAAATTTATTTAGATTTATATTAATTTATTTTTATTTCACTAGATAAGTTACAATATAAATTACTCATTACCCTTAAATTTTTATTATTTTTTTTAATTATCGGTTTAAAGAGTACTGTATTTTTTTTTCTTTTTTTTCTCCATCTACTCTTTTCAGAATTTTAATTTAAATATTTTTTGTTAGAGAATAAACTAATATTTTTATTTTGATATTGTCTATTTATTTAATTTTAATTGATGCGATTATTTTGTAATAGAAAATAAAATAAATTGATATTAAAAAATAGTATTTTATTTACCCAAAACAAAATACTGCCTGCGAGTAAATTTAGGGCTAGGGTTGGATATCTATGCACACCATATATATCACTTTTTTTTGTTTTTCATTTTATCCATGGATGTTGATTTCTTTTAGACTAAAATTTAAAACTATTTTTTGGAAAAAAAAAAAACTCAAAAGTTCTAATATTCTTAATATTACTTTATGTTGATTTTGTCATAGGATAAATAATTAAATTATTATTCTTATAATGAGTGTAATAGCAAAATAATTAACTGTTAATAATATCAATAATTCTAATTTTATTAGAAGCTATCCACGTTAAAAGAAAATATTAATTTTAATATATAATTAAATTAGTTTTATATTATTTACAAGAGTATAATAATTAAATTTCATTTTAATATCTAATTAAATTTATCTTAATATTTTTTAATAAAATATAATAAACTTAATATATATATATATATATGTGTGTATGTGAACATTAAGACTCGCATAATTCAACTTTGGATGAAAAGTTCATCCTGAATTCATAATTCACGTCAAACACTCGATGTGTAGATAATTTAAATGGAATTTTATTCGAATATGAGCTCTTATGACTCTCAATTCCCAATTCAATCGCAGGTTTAATGAGGGTCCACATTTCGTCGAAAGTTCTAATGAGAAGGCTATCAAATTTTGGTATCCCAAACAACAAAATTAAAAAAAAAAAAAAAAAGGAAAATTTCTCCCTAATCAGGACCGGCTTAAAATCGCCACTCAACCCCACTGTCCTCTTTGAAAAAGCAGGCGATTACTCTCCTTGCGATCCAAAGACTAACCACAGCACCTCGTCAACTTTTCTTGGTATCTTACGGTCAAAGTAAAAACGTTGCAATTTTTATTATTTTTCTCTTTGAAGAAAGTCTAAATGTTAGTTATCGTTTCAAAAGATTAGGTGATGATGGCATGTCTAATCAAGCTCGTTGATCATCTAGAAAAACTGTCGCCGTTGTGAAAGTTTAATCATACTTAGAGGCTAGAAATTACGTCGAAAACAAAATCGGTTGCTGAAGGTTTGGTTGACCCTCAGGGGCCAATGCAACTCCGTGATCTTTACGTTGTTTTTTCCACTTTTTTTTATTTTTTATTTTTAATTCTTTGCTTTGGATGGGCTTCGCTTTGTGTTATTAATTAAATTAAACTGGGACCTGATAAGAAGAAAAATATTTTAGTGGGCAATTACACGTCCATTGTTGGGGTAAAAATAATTTGACCATGGTTCAAACATCGTTACTATAGTTTTGTGATTTTTTTTTTTTTTTTTGGCTAATCTCATGCATTCCCTCTCTGGTCAAACTTGGAGAGAGTCCAATCGAACGGGTGCAGAGACTCCATCCCTTTCTCTCTCGCCGTCTTTCTGGGACGAAGTCAAAGGCCTAATTCTCATATATAATGTCTGATTAGCCAATACGAATTCGCTCTCACAAGCAAACAAGTTACGTACAAACAAAACATGGAGAGCCGGCGGACAAATATAAACCTTCTGTATAATTTCTCTACTGACTTTGCAACACATAGCCCATAGATCCTTGGCCTCTTCTTTTTTTATTTTTACTTTCTTTTTTTTTTCGGGTGCGCGCTTGATATCTTTGTACTTATTCTTGTGAAGTTTCTGCATCATCTTGCCAGTGGCAGTAAACCATGGCCGGAAAGGAGAACGCCCGATCTCTGGAGGAAACTCCAACGTGGGCTGTTGCAGTGGTCTGCCTTGTCCTCGTTGCTATTTCAATTGTCATTGAACATCTAATTCATATTGTAGGAAAGGTAAGTGCCTGGACATCATGGTCCAACGATTAAAGGGTGGATGGCTAATATGTTTTTGTACTTCACCATGAGTAGCTTTGATGGAAATTAGTGAGTTGTACACAAGTCATCTGGTGGATGGGTCTAGTGGAGTCACTCTCGATGGTGTCCCTGTAACTGTTTCTTTTTGTTGCAGTGGTTGCAAAGAAAAAACAGGCCAGCTCTAGTGGAAGCACTGGAAAAGGTTAAAGCAGGTATGCCCATCTTTCCATCAAAATTGTTTCTTGTCAACTTTGAAGTCACACGTAGTCATAAAATTTTATTCTAAAGCTAACCCACTGTGGTCTTGTTTCTGTTCTTGCAGAGCTCATGCTTATGGGCTTTATATCCTTGCTTCTAACGGTAGGACAAGGACCAATCTCTGATATTTGTATACCGGAAAGTGTGGCATCGACTTGGCATCCTTGCAGCAAGAAAGAGGAGAAGCAAGTTTCTCAAGATTCTACCAACAATCATCGGAGGCTTCTACAGCTTCTAGACTCCGGCGATATTCATGGGCGTAGTTTAGCAACGGCTAAGTATGACAAATGTGCAGAGAAGGTAAGAATGAAGATTTCAATCAACTAAAGTTAATCCATTATTGCTTAGTGGTCACGGGTCTGAATTTTAATAACAACCTCTCCGTAAAAACAAAATAAAAACTGTGTACATCGACCCTTCACCAGAGCCCGCAAACATGGGAGCTTTGTGGGTTCCCTTTTTCGGTCTTTTCCCAGCGCCCACAAATGTGGAGCCTTGTGGGCGCCCTTTGGTTTTTCCTTCCTTTCCGGTTTCTTACTCCCCTACAATTTTCTTTGGCCACTGAAACATTAAAAGTCTGCTCGGAATTGATAAAGAATGTCGAATATATAGCTTGTTCTGTCGTACTAGGTTCAATAACGAATAATTTAAATTTCAGGGTAAAGTTGCCTTTGTATCAGCATATGGAATCCATCAGCTTCACATATTCATCTTCGTTTTGGCAATCACACATGTGCTCTACTGCATAATTACCTATGTTTTGGGCAACTCTAAGGTACTGGAATCCTAATTAGTCCTCTATCTGTTTCTCTCCCTGTTTTTTGTCTCCCTTTGTCACTTTTGTGGTGCATCTTCGGATTGCAGATGAGAAAGTGGAGGCAATGGGAGGATGAGACAAAGACAATCGAATACCAATACCATAATGGTAAATTTTACTCCATAGTTTACTATCCTATTTACAACCCAAAAAAAAAAATAATAATAATAATAATTTACTGGGGTCGACTAACATTATCCCATGTACCCAAAAATAAAAATAAAATAAAAAAAGAAAGAAAAATCCAAAGAATTTACGGATTGGACTGTTTTCTGAAAAGGTTTGCCATAAAAGTTGCTTGTGACATCGACTTCAAAACTAGGTGCACCCATTTCAGTTAAAATCTTATACAGCTCTTACGCTACCATACAGATCCAGAGAGATTTAGATTTGCAAGGGACACTTCATTTGGGCGGAGGCATTTGAAATTGGGAAGCCAGTCGCCCATTTTCCTCTGGATTGTAAGTAGTGGAATATGGATGATTTATTGCAAAGAAGAAGCTATAATGAGAAAATAAGCATGTTAATTACAAGAGAAAAAAGATTAACGTCAGAATCTGTGGATACCGAATGTTACATGTTATCCGCTCAAATGGGAATGACTTACCATCTTGTGTCTTTGGCACGAAATCGAATGTTCATATTACCCGCCTTAAATTTCAGGTGTGTTTCTTTAGACAGTTCTTTGGATCAGTTACCAAGGTTGATTACCTGACACTCAGGCATGGATTTATTATGGTAAGTCAAAATATGCCTGTATAGTATTGCTTAGTTTTTCAATGAATTCCCAATTCTCATTGTTAACTGCTGTTGTAATGCTATGTTGCACAGGCACACTTGGCCCCTGGAGGTGAAAGGACATTTGATTTCCAAAAATACATTAGGAGATCACTTGAAGAAGATTTTAAAGTTGTGGTGGGGATCACGTAAGTGCTTCTGCGCACCTAAACCCATAAGTTACTTTGGGCGATTATTTTTTCTCTGAGTAACTTAATTTTCTTGTGCAGCCCTGTCATATGGTTTATCGCAGTATTGTTCCTGCTGTCCAGTACGTATGGTAAGAACAACATTCTGGTGAAATTCCGGAATTTTACATCGTAAGTTAATGGTTCAAGAGCTTAAGAAAAGGCTTTTCTGTTGCAGGGTGGTATGCATATCTGTGGCTACCATTTATTCCCCTGATTGTAAGCACAAGTTCTTCATGCTTCTTAAACTAATGCTTACAAGTCCCTATTTCAGTTATGGTGAGTATCAAGAATTTATGCTTTTAATTGGTATTTTTGCAGATAATTTTGGTGGTAGGGACTAAGCTGCAAGTGATCATAACTCAACTGGGGTTAAGGATTCAAGGAAGAGGAGATGTGGTTAAGGGTGCTCCTGTGGTTCAACCCGGTGATGATTTCTTCTGGTTTGGCCGCCCACGCCTTGTCCTCTTTCTCGTCCACCTAGTCCTCTTTCAGGTACTCAATCATGTCTCTCTGTTCTCAGGCTTCTTTCTACTAACATTTTGTTACCGCACCTGCTTATGACAATGTTTTTGTTGTCTTTGCAACCGCAGAATGCATTTCAGATAGCTTTCTTCATATGGAGTGTGGTAAGCAACTGTATTCTGTCCTTTGACGCCATCAATCAGTTTTATTTTCTATTTAGTCCATACACCAAACCTTTTTTCTCCTATTGCAGTATGAATTCAGCATAGACACTTGCTTATACAACCGCACTGAAGATATTGTCATCAGAATCGCAATGGGGTAAGCTTCATTTCTCAAACGCATGCGTTAAATAAAAATATTTACACTTCTATTTTTACAGCCCCTTTTGGGGCAGGCGTTAAATAGCATTTTCACTCTAAAATTGAAGAGCTCTTTTTGATAACATCGTAATAGTCTGCTGCATACTGCAACTAACAAAATGCAAAACTTGAATTCTGCAGGGTCATCATACAGGTCTTGTGCAGTTACGTGACCCTGCCTCTCTATGCTTTAGTGACACAGGTAAGGAAACCGATGCTGCAGAGACACGAACAATTTATAGTCTGCAAAAATGTCGGAGCTCTAATCATAGTTGATTCATGATGCAATGACATTGTTCTTTCATAATCTTGCAGATGGGTTCTAGCATGAGACCAACTGTGTTTAATGACCGAGTGGCAATGGCTCTTAGAAACTGGCACCACACCGCGAAGAAGCATGCGAAACATAGCAAGCACTCTGAATCACACACGCCAACGTTAAGCAGGCCAGCCACCCCCACGCACAGCATGTCGCCAGTCCATCTCTTGCATAATTACCGCAGCAGCACAGCCCCTGATAGCTTGCAGCCCTCTTCAAGGATTTTAAACTATGATAATGATCATCGGGACCCCGAAGAAGCGAACTCTGTGCATGACCATGAAGTCCGGGATCCTCGCTTCCTTGCAAGCTCTGACCATTGGGAGCAAAACGCTCCGGTTGGAAATCCAAACCTTACCCAACATGAAATTAACATTGGTTTATCAGACCTCACATTTCGGAACAGCTAGACAGCTTTACATTGCTGCGTAGATTGTCTTGCGTACATTTCCTTGTACATGAGAAAACAGAAGCCTTGTTGTGCCTGGACAGGAGATTAAGCTAAAACAGAACTTGGAGTCAGGATGCATCAATGGCCGGGATGGCAGAAGTATTTGGACGATTCATAACTTTTTCCTTTAATTTTTCAGCCCCTTGATCTCTGTATTTTCGGTTTCTTTCTTTCTGACGGTTCTTCTTCTTCTTTTTTTCTTTCGGTTTTCATTGTAACTATGATCCCACGTCTTGTAGGAATGAATTTAAGGGAGCTGAAGTTTGAATTCCCAACCTTGCTTGTACCTTATATTGCAATTTAAGACTTTCTTCCTTTGAGTGAAACCATTTTTCTGTGCTCTGAGAAAGAGAGAAAATAATATATATTTGATAGCCATGTTCCAAAGTAGAATGGTTCCCTAGCTGGGTAGCTCATAATAAAAATCCTTTTCCAGATGTTTGGGCTGGAGGTGCATAAGATATCCGCATCTCATTATATTGAGTGACATCAAACTTGTGACGGTAAGTTCTCGTGGTATTTTATGCCATGCAAGTGCACGACTAGTCCGTAAGCATTTTATTCCGGAAGTCATCCAATCAGAAACTCAACTTCTGGAAGGTCTAGCTTGCGGTAATTAGATTAAAGAAAAACGCTGGAGACGGAGGCAAGTATCCATCTTATTATTCCACAATTTTGCTGTTCAGAGGGAACTGTCAGGGTAGGTTCTGCATGAAATACTAGCGATTAGGTGTGACAGACCGACATAGACGTTTCAAACAAGTGGGGCGATTTCTGTGGCAGACCTGCTAACAAACTTTGCACAGACATAAGAATGGTTCTGCAGGACCACTTCTGTCAACACATAGAGACAGAATCGTGAGAGAGAGAGAGAAGGTAAAGACAGAAACATAAAATCCAACACCTCAATCCTGCGAAACAGAGTTACCAAAGCCAGTACATCTATTCTTCCCTCAGACGATACAAATAGATCATGAAATTTTTTAAATAAATTAACTCAATATCATATTTCAACTGGTCCCCAACATTGACATAGTCAAAAGGATTTTAGACTCGGTGGATGGTACCTGAAGAATTTCGACGGCATATGTTGCCAAATCGACCAACATTCGGGTGGAATCTTTGTCTCAAACTTGACTCCCGGAATTGGATGGGAATTTTACAATTTTAGGTTACTTTAACGTTATTTAGTAGAAATTCAAATCAACATATTTTTTAGAATAACATAAATCATAAAAATAATAAAATTTTAATTTCACATTTAATTATATAAATTTTTAATTATCATTTTATTTTATCATATACTAAATTAAATGTAAAATTTAATTATTTTAAATTTTTCTTAATTAAATATATTCAAATTAATTTAAATATATATTTTTTATTTTCTCTCTATTTATCTTAATTTGGTTACCTCTCTTAATTAAAATGTTTGCTAGTTTATGTTAAATATGTCTAAATCAGTGCAAACTATATTTAATTTATTTCTAATAAGTGCAACACCTACTTTATTATAGATATTTTTGTTTCTAATTTTATTATTCTTATAGTGACTACATATTTATTTAAGTATTCTTATTTCTTTCACAATCATTTTTTAAGCATGTTGCAATTTCACAATCCAACAATGCATTACTAGTCTAATCATCATTCAGTTGAATTAGCCCTTTATTATCCTCTTAAATAATAGAACCTAAATAATAAAATTGGTCACATTGAAGTCTATTACCCCCTTTAATAAAATAATCTACTCTATGATACTTCTAGTATTATTAAAATTACAATGCATTTATTTTATTTTTGTATGACTTAATCTAAAACCTTTAGATTTTGATGTATCTCTCCATATGTCTAATATACAATATAATATCTTTATAGTCCATCAAGATGATATTGTAAACAATAAGTAACATAACACATCATCCTAAATATGACTTGTCAAGACATTCATAACTAGCACAAATGAAAAGGACTTAAAGGTGACTTTTAGTGTAGACTAATCGTGATTAGCAAATTTGAAGAATCATTTTCTATTATACTCATTTGGGCCATAGCTCCTCCATACATGTCCTTCATTAGGTTTATAAATAATATGATAATTTTTTGCTTACTCATTATCTAGTATATCACTTGTCTAAAAACTTAATCATATGCTTTATTTAAATTAATAAAAACCATGTGCAAATCTCACTTTTTTTATTCTATTAATCACTTTTTGTAGGCATTACTTTATAACCTTTTCCTATAGCTTCATGGTGTAATTTATTAGTTTGATACCCTGATAATTAAAGCAACCTAGATGTCTCTCTTGCTCTTAAAAATTAGGACAAGTGTGCTTATTCTTTACTCATTGGGCATCCTACCTTTCTGCAAAATTCTATCAAAGATCTTAGTCAACTAAACTATGTCTTTTTCCTCTAACACTTTCCAGGTTTCAATTAATATTTCATCAGGTCCACATGCTCTTCTCATTTTTCTTAAAGCTAGTCTAATTTCAAAAAGACAAATACCTCTAATGTAAATTATTTTCTCCATAGGGCCATTAAGGTTCTTAAGATTATCTTAACTAATCTCATTAAAGAGTTTGTCAAAGTAAATTTTTAACTTTTCTTTAATCCTATCGTCTCTCACCAAGACCTTTTGTGCGTCATCTTTAATGCACTTAACTTGATTAAGTTCTTAACTCTTTCATTTCCTAATTTAAGCTAGCCTATAAGTTCCTTTTTCATTCCTTGATTCCATACTTGCTATACCAATCATTGAAAGCATTTGCTTGGATTACCGCAACTACATTCTTAGCCTCTTTTTTGTCACTTTGCAATTTTCTTATGTATTGTCATCCTGACATTTAAAAAGTCTTCTATATTACTCTCCTTTTCTTTAATGTCATCTTGTAATTGTTGACCCCATGACCAAGTCTCTTTGGCTGGTAAACCATTACCTTTGGCTATTGTAAATGTTTCTACTATTACAATATGCATGTGATTTGCCATTTCCAACTGCATGCTATTAATGCTTATATGGATATCCTAATCTCCTTCCTCCAACATTTTATTTTTGAATGTTAACTTTTCTTATGGTTTTTGTTAGTTCCATCACTTAGTCTTACACTAATGTGTCCTTTTTTGTTTCTTTCCTTGTCTTATATTTAACAAGAACATCCAATATAACTAACTTATGTTGTGCTTTCATAATGACTTTACATTTGTTACACAAAACACAATCTGTATGTCTAGTTAAGAAAAAGTTAATTTGACTTCTATTGTCCCTACTTTTAAAAGTAATCAAATGTAATTCCTTTTTTTGATTAAGACATCTAAGACAACTAACTTATATTATTCTTTTAGAATGACTTTAAATTCATTACACAAAACATAATTTGTATGTGTTGTTATGAAAAAGTCAATTTGACTATTATTGTACCTGCTTTTAAAAGTAATCAAATGTAATTTCCTTTTTTGAAAGTAAGTATTGATTAAAGTAAGTCATATGTTACAACAAAGTTTAAAGTGGTTTCACCTTCTTTGTTTTGTCGTTTATACCTGCACCTTTAATGCACTCTCTTAAAGCATTTTATATCACTTCTAATATACCCCTTCAAATCTCCTTTAATGAAAATCTTTTCTTTTAATAGAATTCATTGCAAAGCTCATCTATATTACCCTAAAAATCTTTTCTTTTTTTTTTTGGCTTTAGTTAATCTTACTTGTGAAGTATAATCACTAATAACATTAATCATTTCATTAAGCAAGTTACACATTTGTCATCCATTTTGAAATGTTTAAAATGCTCTAAATGAATGATAGATTATATTAACAAATTGTCATGAGAGAACCCTACAACTATCATTTAGATACAATTTCTACTATGAAGATTGTCATAAAATAATATACATAACAAATTATGGGATCCCAAAATCCAAGGTCATACCATTTGTTTATTTCATTATTTATGTTAAAGGTTTGTCATCTCTGTAGTCCAGTTATTATGACATTTTCTTAATTATTTGAAACTTTTACTAACAAAAACTTAAAAGTAAAGGAGGATGCCAATTATTATTAGGCTATGTGTTTCATTACATCATAATTTGTAGGGTATAAAGTGTTATTGGGTCCAAAGCATTTTACAGTTACTAATTAATTTAGGCCTATAATTGACAACATATATAAAATGTACGATGCTCAAGTTAATGTCACACACTCCATTTATATATCCTTTCTTTCTATCTTTCAACCAACTTAACTAACATACAATTTATCATTTATAAGCCTTTTTTTATTAATATATGTATTCATAAAAATTCCCTTGTTTTTTTTTTAAATGTACATTAAGGGTTATTAGTACAATGCACAACAATTTTGTTCTTGTAATTCTTTATTTGTGTTGTCATTTAAATTTATTATCTACCATGTATCTTTTACCTTTTTGGTTAGTTTAAGTTTAGTGAAATAATTTGTGTATTTTACGAAGTAAAGTCAAATGTCCTACCAAGAATGGAATATATTAATGTCCCAAAACCAATGTTTTAGGTAAAAATGTGATGTCAAAATCCCATGATGTTATTTGCTAAGACCTTTTTATGACTTTTATTTATTATTGAGCCCAAACTTGCATGCTCTACATTAGTATAGTAACTAAGCATAGTTCTTACTTATGTCTTATTTTCCTATTTACTACACACATTATTGCCATCTTTGTTTTTTTTTTTTTACCAATTGCTCGTTTTATAACACATGACCATAGTGAAAATAATGTATATGATTTTGTATTAGAGTGCTATATTATTGATGAATTCATATAATATGTAAGGTAGCCTACCAAATTGTTTCACTTTGTCAAGTAATAGGGATCAATGCACTCTAACACTCTAATATACACTTTTACCTCCATTTACCAAAATATCCATAAGGAACACACTACAACTCCCCACCTTTCTTATCTTTATTAGAAATGGATCAAACTTTACTCTTTTTTAATTACTTATACTTAACCTATTTAAACAAAACTTAATGTTCTCACTATAACGTCCTAAATCATGGGTTCACTATTTAGTTTGCCTTGATTATTATTTCCTTATTGCCTAATAAAATTTTTATTTTTATTTTTATTTTTTTGTTTTGTAATACATATCACTCCAATTAGCAATGATTATTGGAACTACCAAGTGATTTATATATCACTATATGCATATGGTTAAAAAGTTGATTTAGTAATCACTTAGGCTAGTTAAAGTGGCCACCAAGCCTTTAGGGTTAGAAGTCTCCTTAAAGCCACACATTAATTGGCATTTTGGGGTGTAAAGCACCCCTTCTACAAGTTAAATAATATCAAACAACTGACTATTACCAACTTCTATCTATAAATAAATAAATAAATAACTGTGTTCATTCAATTATATTATTGAATGCTTGTGACATTTAAACTCAAAAAACCACATAGTAATGTTGTTACTATTAGCTTATTGCTAGATATTGTCAAGTTATAAAAAATATAAATACCTTACTATTAATCATATAATGGTAGATAATGTGAATAAGTGTTAATCCCACAAGGATTACTATTAATTTAATATCAAATAATTAAAACTTAAAAACACTAATATGAAAAGGGGGATAATGTTGAATTCTGACTTTATAATATTAAAGTAAATGACTTGATTAAACAAAATAACTTATAAAAATACTAATTAACAAAATTTCAATTTTAGGTTCATTTATAATTATGATATTTAATACTTTCAATTATCTACAATGTTGTCTCAATTTTGTTCAAACTATTAATCATAGACAACAATAAACTTTGTTACTTGAATTCTCCCTTAGATATTCATTAAACAGAACAAACTCTCCACTTAAATTGTAACCATTTTATTCCTAGAACAATCTTTTTGGAGTTATAAACTAGTAACCTTAATAATTAGGAAAATAGGTTAATTTAAGTAATAATCACACAAGTTTGGATTATTTAACTTGTATTAAGTTATTTATAATGATAAAACAAAAACTTGTCCATAATCCTTCATTGTTAATTGTTATTTAGTGATTAGGAATAGGATAAATACAGGTCATGATCCTTAAATTTACCAATCAACCATTGTTTAACCAATTTAGCAAATCTAAATGAATAAATTAAAATAATAATCATTCTACAATTTAATTAGAATAACTCAAATAATTTTAATAAAAAAGAAAATAACACAATAGAATAATTTATTCCATTAAAATACCAAATATTTTGAAATTCTTTAAAATTGTTAAAAAATCCTAGGTAAACATACTTAAAAAAATTTTTTAAAAAATTGATTTTTTACTAAAACTATATTTGCTACCCTCTTTATGTGTTCGTCTCCACTCTTCTTTTTCTACAAAAAAAAAAAGCCTTTATTTATATCATAGAAAATGTACATGTTAGACACAAGAAACCTTAAGACACTTTAAAAAAGAAATCCTAAATTCACAAGGTTACAATAAACTTGTTTCCTTAATTATGACAAAATTTTTATATTGAGTTCCAAACTGATTTTCAAATAGATATAGTTGAATATCAATTTGCTTCTCCATCAAAGTTGTAGTCATTTTCTTTAACTTTCTAATGCATCTAATCTTACCCAAAACAAAGATTTAGAACTTAAGTTATGAGTTAAAAATTGAAACTAACTTAGTCTAGTCCATGATAGATTTTGTGATGGCTTCTCAATTATTTTTGGACCATTGAATAACTAACATAGACTTAGGTTTCTTTATAAAAATTATAGGCTTGAATGTGAAATTTAATTTAGACTTTTAAATTATCCAATTTAAATGTCTTAAATTCAAGTTATACTTATTTAAATACTCAATACTTAGATAGGAATCCTACTCCAATTAAGATTTGGACTTCAATTTTCTGCTTTGTCTTTAAATTAATATCTCAAGATCCAAACAAACTCAGATTTAGACTCACAATGCCAATCTAAAAATTTTGAGATGTCTACTACAATTTCATTTTCTAATTTTAACCTTTAAATTGATGAAAAATCTAAATAAATGGCAAAGGTTAAAATGATAAAATTTTGAAATTTTACCTACTAAAAATACAAATTCTCAAAACTTCCCTAAAACATATTTAAGTTACTAAAAATATACTAATCAATTTAAATAAGTATAAAAAAATATTAAGAACAACTATATAAAAAAGGGAATAAATAAATAAATTCTCACTCATCACTCATATCACCTCATTAAACACTACCTATATCTAATGCCAACACACAACAACCTTAATGTAAGCAAAAGCCAACCTAATGTCAAAACACCAAAAAGCAAGACCAATATTTAAACAATAAGAAACATGAAATTACCTTTTCATTAACCATGTTTAAAAATTAGGATAGAGACATGTTACATTCAAACTTAATAATTTGATGTTATCTTTATCCATACAACTTTTTCATGTATGTTGAAGTATAAGATAAAAAATATCCATGTAAAAACATTAACCTTCTAACCATTTCCTTCCTACTACATTCATCTCATTCACTTAAAAAAGGGCATTGTAGTTTATTAGTCTATTTAGTGATCCTTGGTCACTACATTCTGGTTATAGTATATTAGATTGATGCGCTAAACCCATACTAGCTTAAATGTCTAGTTTGTGGATGTAATGTGAAGTGTAACTCAAATGGAAATTAATTAATGCATTCGAATCCAAAATATAATGAATCAAAATCTTATTGTTCCCTCTCCTCTACCTTATCCTTGACAATTAACTCTTATTACTTAACAAATTGTCTGACTATACTCCTTGAATTATCATATCCATAAAAAGACAAATACATGCTTTCACCCTTCAATTTTAAGGACATTTGGGCACAAAAAAATTAATTTCATAAATATTGGAACCCATATGTGTCTTCTTCTGTGCAAAGTAGATATCCAATTGTTTTTCCTCTAACCTAAAATCAATTGTTGTTATACAACTACCATCGAATTGGTCATAACTCATGGTATCATGAACAACTCTTATAAATAGATCTTTTTTGCCTTTAGGGAAATTTATACATTATGAGTTAAAAACATTCCCTATATTAACCAATTGGTATAATAGTACCAATACCATTTCTAATAACACACATTAAGCAATGAAAGATAATAGCCTTTTGATGCTTTATTCCTATACAACTTAACCAAGCCTAAAACATGTATACATATATCCTAGATTTATTATTGTTTATATCTCAAAGAATTAATTGACCGTATTAGTTAATTCTAATAAACATTGCATAGGACATATCATACTTGTTCACAAGATAAGTTATGTCAAATGTGATGACATTGCCAAACCCCTAATACACTGTCATCAACTAACTATCCACTCAAAATACCTACCTTTAAAGTCATGTTCTTTGCTCACTTTTGATGAATTAACTCTACATTATTGCTATATAATTAGAGTCTACAAATCATGTTAATTTTAGTTATTATGTTGAAAGAAAGGCATGGTAGCGCCTTATGCTTATGTGCCTAAGCTACCATGTATCACATAGTGATTAATAAGGTACCACCTCAAGCTTATGCTCTACCTTAATCCTTATAAAAGTCTATAACTTTATTCTTAGTACATACCAAATTTATACAACATTACCACTCATTATGTTTAAATGATAGCAAATTACTCTTATTTTCCTAACACTGTTGCCCTTAGTGATGTTTGATCCTACCTAATTTATTCATCCTTCCTTATACCCTACTGTTAATGTTAAATCCCAATTCTCTTGCACACTTCTTATAGTCATATAGCTCCTTAACTTTTTCAAAAGTCATACCAATATTAGCAACATGCATAGCTTGGCCCTTAGTAGTGACCTCCCTAGGTTGGCACATCACTTGGCTCTTTATCTCCATTGCTCCTAAATTTATCTATGCCTAATTAGGCATCTTCATTCTCAACTTCTTTTGTTATTACACTATATAGTTACAACCTACTAATATACTTGGTTAATTAATATACATAACTTATTTCACATTACTACATAATCTTTCCATAGCTACCTTGCTAAAAGTCTAATTTTACCATGGCACCAAATACATAACACCACCACATATCTTGCCTTTTTCTCTTCAAGGTCTTCCATTTTCAGAATAATTATAATGCCACATTTTTTGTTGACCACATCAACTCTTTTATTAATATACACATTTCGTCAAAGACCTTAAATGTAGGGAGTTAAAGGCTCTTGTTGTCAAAGACCCTTATTGTTGAAGGCCTTAATTTGTTACACCATTGAGGGAATCTCTTTTAGGATTGGTGATGTAAGTATTTTTCCAATTTGGGTGAAATTTTCTTGGGTTACTAACTCTTAGAGGCGGCATTTTTTCCCTTATCCAAGGGTCATATAATTTTCCTCCCTATATTATATTTTCCTTACATAATTTATTTATATTTTATTTGTGTCCTTGTCATCTTCATGTCAATCCTATCCACCCTTCACCCATTTCCCCTATCTATTTAGCTTTTTCATTGTAAGATATAGTCATAACATGGTTTGTGTGGACAAATATTCCTACATATTTAGCAATTAATCAAGTGCCTAAAGGGGGATGGTTTTCTTATTCGATGAAAGAATCAATTAACACAAGAAAACAATTGGTAATCTACTATTATCCTTATTAAGATCACCATTAACGTATAATATATATGTAAAAGTCAAATGACTTGTCCGTTTATCTGTTAAAAAATAATTTGTAAGTGAAAAATATCTTTAAAAAAAAATACTTATAAAATAAGTTAGTTTTTACTATTTGACTAAGAAACTAAATAATACTTTTTCTATACTTAGTGCACATATAAAAAAAATTGTCAATTTTTTAAAAAATTTATAATATAATATTATCTCTCTCTTTCTCTTATTTTTATCTTTTTTTTCTCTATTTTTTAACTTTTTTTTCACTCTCTCTTTAGCTTATCTCTCTTTCTCTTTCTCTTTTTCATACTTTATTTTTTTTATTTTTCCTTTCTTTCTCTCTTAATCTTTGTTTTCTTCTCTCTCTCGCTTTCTCTTTTTTTCATCTCTCCTCCTTTTCTTTATTTTTATCTTTTTTTATCTCTTCATTTCTATTATTTTATCTATCTTTTATTTTTATTTTTATCTATCTTTTTTCTTTCTTTCCCTTTCTCTCATAAATCTCTTTATTACTCTTTCTTTATGTCTTTTTTTCTCTCTTTCTTCCATTTATATCTCTTTCTTTTTTTTATATTTCATCTCTCTCCCTCTCTTTATCTTTCATCTCTTCCACTTTTCTCTCTTCATCTCTCTTTCTCTCTCCCCCCTTTCTCTCTTCATATCTTCCCTCTTTCTCTTCAATCTCTATTCTTCTTTTTTATCTCTTCACCTTTTCATCTTTATCTATCTCTCAATTTCTCTCTCTCACTTCAATCTCTTTTCCTTTCTCTTTATCTCTCTACCTCTTATCTCTCCTCTATCTTTATCCCTCTTTTACATCTCTTTATCCTCTTTCTCCCTCTCTTTAGTTTTGACATTTCTTTTATTGGC
The DNA here is from genome assembly GCA_019804595.1 of Bruguiera parviflora. Taxonomy (NCBI): domain Eukaryota; kingdom Viridiplantae; phylum Streptophyta; class Magnoliopsida; order Malpighiales; family Rhizophoraceae; genus Bruguiera; species Bruguiera parviflora. The sequence continues at coordinate 4,429,018 of CM034054.1, read as the reverse complement.
TAATGAAAGTTATACAAAATAACTTACAATTTTAAAAACCGTAAGTCATGTGATATGAAAGTGAGTATATTTTTCCCTTGACCAAATGAATTTTTTTGAGTTAAATATCCTTTTTTATTGTCCCAAACAATAGAAAATAGGTAAAATATTTTCCCACAAAATATTTTTTGTAAAATAAAAAGGCTTATTGAAATTTGTTTGATCTAATAAATATTTCAAATCAATTATGCATGAAAATTAAAATGTTGTTAACAATAACTTAATTACAATCTTTAATAGATTTGCAGATAAATCTTCCGTTTTTGACCATATTAACCATATACATACACCAGATTACCTATATAATTGCTTTTTAAAACAATAATTCTATAGATGACAAAAGCTAACTTAACCCAAGTAACCCACTTAATTTATCTAAAATTTAACCTAACTTGTTTTGACTAAAAAAGTTTGATCTTCTTCATTTACTTAGTTATTTTAGGTTTCTTATTATATTATATTTACTTAGTAGTCGTGTTTAATTCCCCCTTTTTGTGCTAAAAATTAAAATGTTAACCCTAAAAATACAATACAATTACAAAATTTCTTTTTGGCGCTTTTAACTTCTTGCTTCCGTTTAGAGACAACACTTAGTTTGATATAAGTACAACATAATTGCAAAAGTTAGACCTCATTCCTTTGCTTTGTCATTTTTAATTTCTTATTGTATTTTATCTAAGAAAACAAAAAATGCATTTAATGGACTTGTTCAGTTTCCCTTTTTTATGCTAAAAATTAAAATGTTAACCCTAAAAATACAATAAATTTCCTTTTGACGCTTTTAATTTCTTGCTTTTGTTTAGAGATGACACTCAGTTTAACACAAGTGCGTCTCTCTCATTTACTCTCTCACTTAACCTTTTCTCTCTTAGCTACCATTCTTTCTCACTTACTCTCTCACAACACCCTCCCTCTGTTTCTCTTTATTTGTCTTTCTTTTTTTCTCCTTTTGCTAATTTCAATTTATGTAAAATTTGTTACCTAAAGTCATATCTAACATATAAATAAGAGAGAGTTATTATATTTTGGTGGGTCTAAGTCCCTCGTTGATTTAAACTTTTGTAATTTAATTTGGGTTTTTGGCAAAACAACTAATTTTAGACATTTTCATCTATTTTTACTAACTTTGATTTAGGTGCTAGGGTAATGGTGTCATTAGAAAGGGTGCCAGTATTGATGTGGTAAGGAACTAAAACCTAGGATTTTGGTAAAGACCCTAGGTAGATTTTATTATAATTTTAGCAATTTTTTTATTTTTTTGTTCAGGCCTACAACATTTATTTCAATATATTGACTTTTTGGAAGGGTTAATGATTTTTTTTTTTTTGGCATAATCTCCATACTTTTTAACAAAATTTGTTGAAATTTTAAGAATCCAAGTTATAAGATATAAAATTTAATTTTTCCTTTATTTTTGAAATATGATATGAAATTAAATTTACCTATATTATATTTGGATTTTAATGGACTTGAAACTACAATTCAAAGAGATCTTTCAATCTAGTATTGAAATTATATTTGCTTGTGTTTAAGGAAATATTTTATATATATGAATCCTTTTCAAGCTCTTTGCTTACATCGCTTGTTTTGGTACCTTAGATCCTAAAGTTAGTTTTCTTTTTCTTGACTTTAGGACCTCTAAGGACCTAAAGGAGATATGTTTTTTTCTTACCAGTTAGCTTTTGGAAGTTGACTCATTTTGATGCACAAGTTGACATGAAATTTAATGGAAAGTAAACATGTCTTTGTTTACTAGTTTCTTTTACAAAATGATTATGTAGATCATAGTGTAATTTTTCTTTCTTTTGATTCTTACATGGTTTGGATTTACTTAGATCAGTTATAATTTTGTGAATGGAATTTTGATGGAATTTTTTTAGTCAATATTAGTTTATAATTCATTAAATGATTTTTTTTTCATATATGGCGTTGCCTAGATGTTATGTATGTGAGATATGTGAAGAGAAGAAAAACTAATTGGCATTCACTTTTTGTTTAGGAATGCTTCTAATTCATCTTAAAAAGTGGTGATAGTAACATTTCACATGGTTTAAATGATAGAAAGTATTGGATTTTAATAAATTTTTAATTACCAATTCATTGGGTTAATGATTGGAGCCATTATTGTCATTACACTTTCAATTACTCTTGCCACTATTAAAGCAATAACTTGAGTGGTGGTTCTTTTTCCTTTTTTTTGCTCATAATTAATGTTGTTCTTTCTATTATTGTTGTTTATATTTTTAGACTTCTAATTCATTTAAAAGTAAGCAATAGATCATTATATGGTTAAAAAAAATAGAGATAGAGAGAGAGAGAAAAAGAGGGACCAATTTTCAATATGCTTTGAAGGTCAAGAATATACTTTTCAATATTATTGATCTAGGATGACGAAATCAAGTTCACCCATTTACATAAGTGAGGATAAAGTTATTAAGATTGAATTAGATAATATATGGCCAAAGAAAGTTGAAAACATTTTCATTACTCTAATGGAAGAAGAAGTGAAAAAGGGTAATAAAAAGCTGCAACATTTATACCCAATACTTGGGTGACTATTTAAAGTGAACTAAACAAGAGAACCATCTATAAATATGCCTATATCCAGTTGAAAAATAAATTCAATGTACTTAAAAGTCATTGGAAAGCTTTCACAAAAATTATAAGTTAAATAGGAGTTAGTTATTCTTTTATGACCAATATGGTTTTGGCATTTGATGAGCAATGACAAAAATTATTTGAGACAAATAACATTTTATGTCTAAATTATTACATAGTTTGATCCTAATTTGTATTCTTATTTGTCATTAACAACCTACTTTATTTTATAAGTGATCAGAACTGTAAAATGATTTCAAAAGAAAGGTTGTTAGAATATTAGAAGTCATGCATCATTTTTTAAGATAAAATAGCACCTAAGGTACAAGCTCATGCTTTGACCCAAAGTCCTTTTATTATTAAAGAGGAAGACAACAATGAGAAAAATGATAAGCTTGAAAAAAGTGGTGATCTTCTTGATGAAACTTGCCAAGATAAAAGGGCTAAGATTAACATTAATTCATGAACAATTTGAAAAAATAAAAGATATTTGATTTAAAGTATAATAGCAAATGCCTTGATTTTGATGATTGAATATTAAAAGAAAATTAAGTTGTTTAAGAAGAAGATAAGTGAAAATTCGCAAGCTTCTATTACAAATGCTCATGTTCAATCTTTTGAACCATGTGTTAAGGCATTCAATGCCTTTAAAGATATAAATAAATCATTGTATGCAAAAGCAATTCAATTATTTAATGAAGTAGAAGGATATAGAATTATGTTCCTAAAGATAACAAATAAAAGGAAAAGAGTTTGGGTTTTGAATAGTATTTAAATGATGGATTTTTTTACAGTTATATTGTTGTTATGTTTTAAATTTATTTTATCTATTTGAATATTATCTCTAGATAGAATTATGGAACTAATTTATATGTTATTTGTTATTAAATTTAATTCTAATCTTTTAAGATTACTTAAATGGTAAATTAATATCAACATTTTTATATGACAATAAGACTTATTTCAAGGATTGTTAAGATGAATGAAAAGGAATAAGATATTGAAGAATTGTTCTCAAACTCAGATGAGGACATTTTAAAACTTATGGGCATGTATTATAAATTATGTAAAGGTGAATCTTAGTCTTGAAATAAGCCAAGACCACAAAGAATTTCAAAGTTAATTGGTCATAAATGGGTGGTTGAAAGCTTGAATGATCATCTAAATACATGTGTTGACTTGATCAAGATAAATAAAAAAATGTTTATTAACTTGCGTGAAGAACTAAAAAAGAGAAGATTATGGTATAATTCTAAGTTTCTTTCTATGTAAGAACAATCAACAATCTTTCTTATTATTGTCAATCAAAATGAGCAACAATGCATTATTGGTGATTGATTTTAACACTTAATGACGCCATTTCTAGGCATTTTAAAATTTTTAAAATCATTATATTCATTTCCCAAGATTATTATTACACCTTTAAATCTAAATGAAACTCCATTGGAAATTAAGATTAACTCGAAATATTTTACTTTTTTTTAAAGTAAAATCTCTACATCATTTATCCTATGATTTTTAACTAGTATTACTAATAATGGATTTACATGATTTTTTATCTTAAGTGTTCATAGAATTGTATTAGAGAAATAAATAGCTCTTATATTTTTACACGTATTATAATGGCTAAACAAATCTCATTTTATGAAATATATATATATATTGTAATAACTTAAAATATACCAAGTGTACACTTTTTTGTACGAAATTCACATTTGTTATAACAAGTTGAGAATGAATAATCAATGATATTAGAGTGCTTATAAAAGTTATGTCTTAAATGCATTATAATTTTCTTATGCCTTTGTAAGAATGGTATTATTTAGCTAATTTAGGGTATACTAATGTATTCAGGTTTCTCATCCTTTATCATGGCAAGTGTTATCACTTATATGATTACAAACAAAGGCAAAGGCAATAAGAGTTAGAGGAATTGCTAAACTACTTGCACTCTTTTATTGTACAATCTGATTAAAAGATACTTTAAGCTTTTAAATGTAAGATTTTTTATTTTTCTCCAAATGTTGTCTTGTGGGGTTTTAAATGCACTTTTATTCTTGCATGTTGTATAGTTCATAATTTCATCAAAATACAACGATAATTAAATACTTTTTTCTTACAATATGCCAATAAAAATGTTGATGCGAAAAATGATAGTGGAAATAATAACTTAAATTTATATGAAACAATTAATATTAGTCAAAATGAACTATGTTGAATGAGTCATGTTCAAGATGACATTGTATAAGTTTTATGACAACAATATAACAATTAAATGTACTAAAATTTATGTTTACTCTAATATCACTAGTATTTGTAAATTTATAATATTTTTGTATTAAAATGTAAGTTTTAACTTCTTTTCAATATTAAAAAGTGAAAATTATTACTCTTGTATGTTAGATAGTTCATAATTTTATTAAAATATAAGGACAATTAGATATTTTTTTCTTATAATATGCCAAAGAGAATGTTGATATTAAAGATGAAAGTGAAAACAATACTTTATACTCACATAAGACAATTAATATTAATCAAAGTCAACTGTGTTAAATAAGCCATATTCAAAATGGTATTTCATATGTTTGAAATGGTATTACACGAGTTTTATGGCAACAATATAATAATTAGGAGTTCTAAAGTTTATGTTTACTTTAAGATCACAAGTACTTGTAAAATTATAAACTTTTTGTGCTAAAATGTAAGTTTTAATTTCTTGTAAATATCAAAATATAATTAGTTTCCTTCATTTATTATTATATGTTATACTCATAATAATTCTCTTTAAACTTTTTGTTATGAATCAAAGTAATTGTTGGTACAAAAAAAAAAAAAGAAACAACAAATAACAGAAAATAAACAATAGATAACAATGATAACAAAACACAGAAGAAAAATTAATCGTAAAAAATTGATAATGTAACTGAATGAGCTCTTAATGACTTGTAACTTGAATTAATCCAAAACTAAAATAACCTAAAATCCTTAAAATCTTGTATGTAAAATGACATAAAATTTAAATAAGTTTAATCTTAAATGACCTAAAGTTTGAATAAATCAAAATTTAAATAACTCAAACTTAAGATGATATAAAACTCAAACATGACTAGAGATTTTAATTTATTCTAATAAAAATAAAAATTTTATGTATTTTTATTTATTATTAATAATTTAAAATAAAAATTTATTAATAATTCTAATAATTTTTTTAAATATATAAAATATTCAACTATTTAATATAAACTTTTTCAATGATACTTGTAAAATAAATTTTAAAATTTATGATATTATTATTAATTTAATTAATTATAATAAAAATAAAATTATAAAATTATTTTTATGGTACATATATATTTAGTTCTGACACTCTAAAGATACAATATTTTAATTCATCTTTTGTACTCAGATCTTTCTTACGCTACAACACATTTCTACCCCCAAAAAAATCTTGTCCCACCATTGAATTCTTTCTATTTGTATATAAAAAAATATTCATTAGTAAAAATTGTTCTCTATTTTCCACTATTAAGATGGAAGAAATTTGTTCTATTACTTGGTGATGAAAAGAAAGTGCACATAGATTGAGGTGACAACACCTGGCTTATCATGAACAATCGGATTCAATCTAATCTAATTTAATTTCCAAAAGTTAATAATTTAAAATTTAACTCAAATTAAAATAAAAATAATTTGTATTTAAAATCCAAATAACTTGAAATTCAAAATACCTAAAACCATAAACTTGAAACCTAAAATATTTGAAAACCGATTATCCCAAAGTACTCGAAATTCAAATGATCAGAAACTCAAGCAACCTAACCCGCTTATTTGCAGATTCTAAACAACCTATATGCAACCCTTATTCAGTCATTCCTACGTCCAGTACAGGAAACATCACATATACTGGGAGAATATCAAGCAAAAGGAAGAGAGTAACAAGTGAAGTGAAAATTGCAGTGGCTATTAATTTCATAATAGCGATGAAGGTACTTATCGTCGCAGACCTCCAACCGATGACAATGACAATGTTCGGTGGTTTTTACTTTGATTGGGAACTCTTTGAGTGGCACCATGTTTCACAGCCCAACACGTGAATTGATGGAGACCTCTTTGTTTTATTGTTCTACAGAGAGAGAAGAAACAGAAGAGACAGACGGTCTGCGGCCTCATTTTATTTACTAAAGTATTACAGTTACCGACAGTTTCTTAGGTCCATTCATTATCCCTGGCCACAAGAGAGACTGTCGCTTTTTGAGTGTCGTTAACGTCGTCTCACCCACGTGCCTTATGCCTTGGTCGCACGTGCTCGACCCCTCGCATTTTGAGCTCGATTTTTCTGGTGTGGTGCTGACAACTCGATAAAACGTGTTTTTTTTTTTTTTTTCTTTTCTAAATACCGAACTTATCTTATGTAAATACACTACCCAACTTCGCATTTTACTAAATCTTATAAATATCATCATTTTGGCCGAAAATTGTTCATCATTTTAAAATTATTGGGCACACGGTTCTGTAAATTTCAACCACTGACAGTTGGTCAAATAATGGCATCAAAACTGTAAGAAATTTAAATTGACCTAATTACAACAGATTAAAGGCCGATGACACGATTGAAATGGCCTGAGCCTCTTTTACCATATCGCTGGATTAGAAGGCCTTCACAGTAAGCCCACTAAGCTATCCAGGCAACTGTACACATCCAAAAACATGATCAGCACCCTACCAACTTTAAAGAATATAACTTCACTACAGGCAATGCCACAATGCCTTGTACTTGCAAGAAAGCCAACCTAATAGTAATACCAAACAGAAAAGAGTTCAACAAGCATGAGATGTCATTGCAGTGAGACCCATGTCGTTCCAAGGTAAGAACAATTGTCGAGTCAATTGTCCCGTGAAGGCATATCTAGGATTTAACCTCAATCAAAGAAAACTCGTCATAAAGCAAAATAGATATATATAACAACAATTTGCTCCAGAGAACCATGCATAATAAACTGTTGTCCAGAACTCTGACCAAAACAAAAAATATCCCCATATAAAGCACAATCTCAGAAGTTGTAACAAAATACAACTGTGCACCTTTTGTTGACGTTCAAAAGTGAGTTTATAAGCCATCAAACATTCTCCGTGGCATCTTTCTTTAACTCTTCTGCACTCCGTGAAGCAGCCAACCTCTCAGCTGCCAATCTCTCTTCCAGAGCTCTAGCTCCTCTTTCTCTGCAAGGGGAAGATTGGTCAGGGACAACAGCTCTTTGCGGCAAAACAGGAACAATGTACTCTCATGTAACTGTCATTAATGTTCAAGAGTAATGTATGCTCTACAGAAGTGTATCCCTATTGCACAGCAATTATTACTGCTGTTCAATTGGGGTATGCTCAACAGAGAACTTGAACGACCACAATCTCCACTTTCCAGCCAAACATAGCTACATTTGAAAGGCCTAGATCAATGGTTTAGGTAACTTCTAATGAGCTCAATGGATGTGTATGGCTTATTATATGTGTCGCTGAGGTGGTTTCCTTAGAGCTCTGGTATGTGTCATATCAGGCACCCATTAGACACATACACAAAGAATCTTTGTTTTTATCTGCAAGCCAGAATTACCTCCTCCTTGATGCCTCCATGGGGTCAGAACCAGGCAAAGCACCTCCTACTGTATAACCATGTTCTTCAGAAGAAGCTTCGGATCTTCCACAAAGCATTCGATGGAATATTGATGCAATGGGATCAATGACTGGTCTGCACCCAGAAAAACAAGGGCACTCAACAGGATCAAGCTTTTCCAAGCTGAAAGATGAATACATTAAAAGAAAAAGAAAAAGAAGGAAAAAAAAAAAAAAAAAAAAAAAAAAACAAACCTAAGGAACTCAGGGAAGAATGTAGAGAATGCAAAATCATCACTCGGGTCACCCCTGAATTTTGTTTCTGGTTTCCTTTGCAGATATCTCAGGTAAATCCAACTCAAATATGTGCCAAATATTATGGTTGGAAGATATGTTGCAGAGTCCGCTGTAAAGAAGCTCAAAGCAATAGCTAGCAAGAGCGTGAGAGATGGAAACCACTGCATGGCATTCAGGGCAGCACCAAAACTTCATTAGTGACACTACAAATAGTGAATTAGATGGTATCCATGTAAATGTAAATACCTTTGACTTTATTCTCAGTATAGGTAGTTCTTGGTCAGGTATAATTTGTTTCAAACCAACCAAGAAACCTGACAGGACCCCTTGGAAGCCAGAAAAAGGAATATAGCTAGCACAAAAAAGACAAAGACAGAAAGGAAAATGCCGAGATAAAGACAGGGAAGACATAAAAATTAAAAGAAATTAAGGTTAAGATTGCAACAAGCAGCTGCAGGGATGGCAAAAGTATCTAAAACAGAAATTGACAGAGGCCTAAGCCAACCTCTCTACAAACACAATCAACAGCCACATCTAATTGTGTTCAGTACAACTTTTATTGTCAAACTGTGAAAGAAGTTTAATCATGATTGTCCTTCATTTAATTTAGAGAAGAATGCAATCTATTGGCAGGGTAAAATTGAAATGGAGTTGTGAAGGCAGGTGAAAGAAAAACCAGCAGAAGAAAATAGAAATATGCATACAATTTGAAAGCAAGTACTTACAGGTAAATTTCCTGCCTTGTTATGTAATACAAGGAGATAGCAGTGATGAAAACACAGACCGAAGTAAGAAAATTAACTACAACAATGAACTTTAAGAACTCCTTAGAACCCCAAACAGGTTCAAGCAGCTTTCCCATGACCAGGAGACATAAAGTACTGACAGCCACCTAACATGCAAGCCCAGTCAACAGTTAAATGTTAAATAAACAGAAAAGGTAAGGGACAGTTTAGACATATTAGTGCAAGAAAATACAATACCAGTTTTAGAGAAAATTGCATACCTTATATATTGATTGTTCAATATAACCAGCTGTTATGAGGTTCCATGCAAAAGGAATCGTCCTGCAAAACAAATATCAGGAAAGAAGAAAATTTCATAAGCACTGAACTAAAACTCATACAAATATAGAAATCTGTCAAAAATTAGGGAAGGATAATTAACTGATGGTAGTAAACACAGCTGTTCTACATGTGCAAAACACATATGAGTGAATTTTTCTTTTTTTTTTTTTTCATTATATCTTTCCTTTCGAAACATATGTTCTTCACAAGAGCATTGAACATTCAATTCTGATGAAATACCATGTAGAAATGACCTGTGTACCTTGCTGTGGCAGGGCCATGGAGATGTATATCTACCCTATAATCTCAACAAGTAGACCATAATCCACGAAAGAATATATTTTGAAAACCTCTACACGAATTCACATTTCAACAACCAAACAGAGCAACATAGCAGCCAGGAATCTTCATCCAGCAGTTGACCAATTCGTGCATTTTACTTTTCCAACACAGCAACATGATAATAGTAGTAGGAGGAGTATACTAGTGAACTCTTCACCAACCAAAATCTGCAGATCTTAAGCAACGGTTACAGTATGCTGACTTGGAACCACTCAACACTCAAGCATCAGGCATCCAAAAGGATTTCAGGCAAAGGCAAACATAGATTTCATTTCTTTTCCATGCTATCTTCCCCGAAAGATCGAACCGAAAAAAACAGGAAGGAAAAATAAAAAAATAAAACAAAAATAACGACATACTCCGAGTAAAAGATTTACCTAGCAGGAATAAGAGCGAGATAGTTAACGGAGGAAGGCAATACTTGAACCACAATGTGACCGGAAACAAGAATCACCGCAAGACCCTTGCATAGCCTCGTGAATCCAGTGAACAATCCCGTGCCCTGCCCAATTCCGATTGCAGTCGCGGTTAATAATTTAATTAAATTAGTTCAAGATCTGAAGCAGAGTCAGCCGAGATTGAATTTTTAAAGGCATTTCAAGATCTCATTTCCTTTGCCAAACAGAACACAAATTCATCTCATCACGTACGCACGCTTAGAGACCAACCAAACGACCACCAAAAAAAACAAAGAAGAAAAAGGTAAAGTAGTCAGAGCAGAGGAATTACTCCTAGAATGGCCGGAGAGCTCATTATCGTGCGATTTTAGGGTTTTGGAATCGGAACCCGGAGCCGTCTATTTGATCGAGAAATATAAAATGCTGGTTGACCCCGTCTCGGTGGTTCCGACCTGTGCTTGTTTCTTGTTTGTTTTGAGGGAAATGCCTTTGCTCCTCGGGGAACGGTCAAGTCCGTCTGGGTTTTTGAGCGGCTTATATACCGATCGTCAAGTATTTGGCTCGCATTTATTATATTTATTATTAAATAACATATTTTTATTTGTTTTTTTAAAATAAAAAATTATAAATATAAATATTTTTTTAAAAAAATAAATTTAAATAATGAGTATTAAAAAAAAGATAAATTTTAAAATATTATTTTTTAAATAAAAAAATTAATTTTTAAAATTTTTTTAATTATAATTATTTATTTACATATATTTTAAATATATGTTAAAATTATTAATATAAATTATATATATTATACCACATTTAAGTAAATTAAATATATATTAAAATTTTATTTTAATTAAAATATAAAATATATATAAAATAATTATTAAATTAATATTAAATTATAAAAATTAATTTTAAATTTAAATCTTAAATTAAATGCATAAATATTTCTAAACTTAAACAAATTCTGTTATTTTTTTATTTTAATTTTAATAATATGTACTTATACGTGTAGATATATCCATATGGGCAAATCGCCATTGAGATGAGAACGACATCTACTTAGCAGTACACGACGCGCCGTTTGATGGTATTCCACAAAACCAGGTCTCAAACGGAATTAGCAGCTATGACGTATGGGGAAATTGACAACTTTAGCGTATATATTGTTGAAAAAAACAAAAAAAGTAAGCTTGTGGGGTATATATTGTTTTTCGAAAAAAAAAAAAAAATCCCATATGTTATGTTAGCGAATAAAAGTAAATTTACTGGATTTAAAAACAAAATACAAAGCACCTTGTTTAATTTTGACCAAGAGACAGTGGCCATGAAAACCAAAAAAGTCAAGTGTTGCCAAGAAAAGAAAAGAAAGTTATTATAAAAGTCGCCTACATGGAATGTCTGCAGTCCATCGTAGAATTCCTCGCTTAGAGTCCATGGTCGCAGGTTTTACAATTCGCTTTCAAGTTGCTGCAACTTCACTCGAGGTCTGCGATTGACCCTGACACGACGATCCAGAAATACCTAAATTCGTAGAAAATTAAGACATATGCATGACGGTGTATATAATGTATTAGATATGTTATGTATAGATATATATTTGTAATTTTAAAAATTATATTTACTTTAATCAAATTAACCGATTAACAAAATAAACATTTACCTTTAATATATAATTATAAATATAACAAGTATCTCAATTCATAAAGTGGTCATGTGTATAAAACTTAAATTATGTATATATAATTTTATTATTATCTTTTTAAGAAATTCATAATTCAAATAATTTTTATGAAAATATGTGGATGATATATTAAATAAATTTTTAATAAATTGAAGACAAATCTTAAATATTTTCTAAACAGAATTTCCACAAATTTCGACAAACTTACTCTTAAACCCTTTTTCAAATTTTAATTCGTTTATTAAACGAGAGCTTCGAACGAACTTACACGGATGAAGTAGAGGCATCATCAGTCTCAAATTATAAAGAAGCTCGACTATAGCATGAGTTTGGAGTGACATACCGAAAACGAGAATCTTCGAAGAGGTCGATCCATCGTATTAACCTAATGTAAAAATAATACTTGTAGCATATCTGCCTTTGATTCCTTGAAAATTTTACACAATTTCATAGTTCGTGTCCCATTAGTCATATCACGGATAAGCTCGCCTTTGAATTCTTCCCACTCGACTAGATTCGGACCCGGACAACAACCTGACGTTGAAAATTTACATGCATATCTTGAATTTACGTTGCACTCACCTCACCAGCACCCAGCTATGCGCTTAACTCCGCCACTGACAGCCTACGTTACACCAACATTCTCAGATCATTCAGGTACAGAACAGCTGTATAGTCCTTACAAGCCGTGCAACAAGCAGTAATAACCAGTAACAGGATTTTCACCGTGCCTAGGATAATAACCCATAAAATATTCTCTCCCCTTTTCTAGTCCCCTTCGAAGCAACCAAGTAAACCCGTCCTACAAGACAAATGGCATGTGTCTGATCTCAGATTTGGCGTGTGACTAGGCACAGTTGTGATTCTCCACGTACAATTGCTGCGAGCCTGCCATCAAAAGTTTCGATTGCGCGCATTGTTCTCCATAGAATCAACGATAATAATGTCGACGTTTCCTGCAGCTTGTAAGCGCAAAGTACATTTGGCATGTAGCTCTGAAAGCCACCTTGCGGGAGAGTCGGAATAAACGCTGAAGCTAAATACCAAAACACCGCTGGTTCCACAAAAATCCAAATTGTGCCGTAACTGCCAAAGTATCGTACAAATCACCTATCGAGAGTGTAGCAGAGTCGTCTTCTAAATATTACTGTCACAGTGAATGGCAGCGTCCCCTCACAAAATTGTCAAGTACTAACGACCACTCTCTTGGGAGCAAGGGACAAGCGGCCAATATAGGATTTAGACAAACAAACCAAGACCCGGTAGCATGCCACTGTTGTAGCAGTAACAAATATAACGAGAGATGTCCAGCAGAACTTCAGCATCAGTACAGGATCTTTCCTCGCAGACCCTAATATCCTCCAAAAGACCACTTTGAGGCGTCGATCCCTTAGGATGGATTGACAATCATAAAGGGATATGGATGGCCCACAAGGTGGGATTGGCTCTCTGCTTTCAGGCCCTCCATTCAAATTTCCTTGGGAACCAGAATCGCTTGTCATGGCACCTTGTCCTTGAGTTTGAACCATCCATTGATACAATACATCAGAAATGACTTTGCCAAATTGCTGTCGGAAAAAGATTCCCTCTTTGGAAACAATTGCTCTGACTAGTGAAGCTCCATCCTGTACATTGAAATGCAAGTAAACACCCTTTATAATCATATTAGAGGCCTCAACTGACACCAGTCTCAATAGGACACTATGATGCCATAAGCACTGCACAAAAATCCCAGTTGGCCACAAAATATTTCATCACTCAACCACCCTCATAGAAAATAGAATAAATCATGCATGGTTATTTAGAGGAAGAGTTTCTAGTCTAAAAACACTCACTGCGGTCATTAGGAGTTTTCTGAGTACAATGCCGTCACTGGATAGCAAAAGCCTCAATATTAAGTTCACAACGTCAAATACACTAGTAGACCTGCTTGGTAAACAATCAAGAGAAGCTTCACTTCTTGTTGCTGTCACCCGGTGCAGGACCTTTCTGCAGAAAGTATCAGTGTAGTTATCCAGAGTCTGCAATCTAAATAAGAAACTGAAACTTATAAACAAGGAAACCGCAATCAGGTGATCCTTCTAAGCAGTGGAAGAGCTAGGTAAAGGTGTTTACATATTACACCAAAATTCCATTTAATACTTGAGAGAGTACTTAGACATCATCTTAGCCAGATGATCGGGCTTAAAACAACATCTTGTAACTGAAAGATTGGTTTGTTAAAGATAAAAAGAATAAGGAATAAAATTGGACAATGATGACAATAAGATAATTGCCTTGATTGTTAAAAGTTAGCTGGTGCCGCATGAGATAAAAGAATGATGACATACCTTGTCAAACCAAGCGTTAGGAAGACAGAGAGCCTCTCCCACTGCAACTCTTTCCTTTTATTAAGAACCACCTGAGTATGAAATTCAATTAATACAGTGCAGACATGCACATCCAATAAAGACTTTCTGGGTATGAATCAGTTTCAGCATTTTATGTAGCAACAATAATTCACACAGGGAATAACAGAAATATGGACTGAGGACTGGAAAAAAATTTCTCTTAATCAACCACAATAATCAATTCACCAATACAAGAGTTTCAGCCCTAGAATCCCCTCTCACTTGTAATTGCAATTTACGGACAATAAAATCCAAAATCAGACCCATCAAATCAAAACATTTTAACTTCCTCTAGGCAAACCATTTATTATGCTTAAACCTAGACCAAAACCTCATAGTTTCAGATGTAGGCTTCAGATTCTCATGATTTAAAGGAATATGCATCGAAGGTTTTGCACATTATTAAGATGTATTGGCTGAGACAAGAGCGATAATCAATAGTAGTTCAGTAAAAGAATACAATTAAATATCTTTTACCGACTGCAGAATTTTCCTTGTCTCTGCTGAGTTTTCAGTGAGTAGTTTCTGAACAACGAATGGGTATGCAGCTTCAAATGTTTTGAAGTTTGGATCTGCAGCTACTGCCAAACCTGAGATAAAATGATGAAAATCAAAGTGAAAAGCAATTTCCAACCATCAGCTAAACTGGATATGAAAGAATCCCCGAATGAATTTAACAACTTCTCATTACTGATTCATTACTTCAGCAAAGCATCTTCTAATGAGATACTATTGTGAAAAGAAATAGCTAGATTTCCGCATCTGGCAATTCATAGAATCCAGTGACCACAGATGCATCCAGATACACAATGCAAAGGCTTACCTTCCAAGGATGCGAGAGAACGGAGAACAAGTGTATAGTATGGCGGCATTTGAAGGTGATATCTGAGGGCCACAGACCATATTTTGCTCAAAACCTTCAACATTATTGTTGAAATCAGACAGCTATTAACAAGAAAGCGGCATACGGACAGAATTTAAGGGTTCAATAGCAATGAAGTATAGTTTATAGATAACTAAAAAAGAGTTCCTAAGAAGCATGAACAACAAATTTTGAAACAATTAGACTTTGATGATGTGAAAAAATAGTAAAAGGAATACATCCTTAAAAATATCCATCCATTATAATTTAGCATGCAAAATTTGTTGCTACAACCGATAAAAAAAAGAAAGGAGGTGGTCAAGTTGGATTAGCATTTAACCATCCAGGAAAAGTCAAAATATAGAGTATATAACATGGCAAACTTTGTGCTGACAATGATCCAAGGTCAAGGGGCATGCTTGCTCCTTTTCACCATCAATGATGGATCCTCTGCCTCAATCGGTGCATCAAATTGTAGAGCATAGGTGCCAGGAATTAAAATTTTCACACGTCAGTCATAAGAAGCTATTGTGATAACCAAAATTTCCAGAGATCACTTGCTTATACATTCTGGGAATCATTAAAAATTCTTGTCTCAAGTATATTAGACTGGTTCCACCACATGATTCTTACTTTACTGAACTTCACATCAGCAATCCCATCTTTAAATTTCACCTCTCCCAGAGCATCTTCAAGTTCCTGCAACATTTGCAGAACAGTCAACAATAACAACAGGAATCAATAGTTGGAGTCTTGTTTGTGATGAAAGCAAATGCATATGAGCAACAAATAAGACTTGTCTAAAAATTTTCACCCTGTTGCAGATCATAGTAAGACAAAATCAACTACCAATGCAGAGATGTTGCAGCTACCATTGTCACAAGACGGATATTGGTCCCAGGCCTTACAACATCCATTTCAACAAGAGCATGCACAAGAGATGCCCAATCTCCATTTACTATGTGCACTATTGATGCAAGCATTGCAAACCTATGCTTTCTTTCCATTTGGCACAGTAATCCAAAATCAAGGTACCTGGCAAAAGAAGGTAATAATAACTAGCATAAACAAACCACAACTATTAATAGTTTCTAAGTCTTGCACTGCAGATTAGCCAAGATTTAGTAGATGTCCTTTCTTTGGGACAAAGACATACTTCTGGCATCATTAGACTGGTAAGGCAGATGGTCTGACATGATTGCAGCCAAGCAATGCCACTCAGCCCAGAACAGTCACATAGTCACATTATATCTACTTTAAGATGCAGTAGCCATACCCTATTTGTCCTGTTGATATGTAAAGTAAGTTTCCAGGATGTGGATCAGCATGCAATAATCCTGTTTCAAGCAACTGAACCAATGACGCTTCCACTCCTTTGTTAACCTGGAACAGTTTTAAGTACAATGAACATCCTCAAGTAGCTTTCAACATTGAAATTGGCTCATCAGAATACTTTTATACACCACATATTGCAAGACTAAAGAACCACCCGGACAAGAAGGGTAGAATCTTAAGTCTAATGCAAATGAAAAGTGTAGGAAAACCCGGTTTTTTTTGTTACAGACCAGATCAAGAAGACGCTTCTTTGCCTTAACTTTCTGTCCCTCTGAATATGCAAAACCTTGATAAACAGTGCCACTGGTGGATATAGAGAGTAAATCAGTTGGACTATCACCAACCACCCATTCCATGGTCAGAACTCTCTTTCGACTTAAATGTTGAAATATCTTTGGAACACAGATAAATGAAAAAGATGCATGAGCTTCCTGCAGATGAAGTAATTTGTAGTCAGTAGGAAGAAAGAGAATCTGATCCCAAATACTAACAGGAAATTTCAGTCTAGTGGCTAAATCTTCACACAGCAGACTGGCAATTAAAACTTCTTGGGATTTGTTCATCTAGTTCCTACCACTCTAAATTTCTACACCTCAAGACAAAAGAAAAGGTCATGCAATAAAAAATGAAAAAACTCATTGATTGATTGCTTTCCCAGAAAAGCAGAGTTTTATACAGAATGACTGGACATGGAAAAGCCAACACCTATTTTGAAACATCTGACACCCATTCCAAATACCAGCAAAGCTATCAACATCCATAAAGGATGCTGAGTAGAATACCCAATAAATGGACGCCTTTTACAATGTAACAGAACTGGAAGCAGTTATACTTTGTTAGAAAACCAATAAATACCAGAAACTTGGAGGCATTGGCAGCCTCTACAGAGTAGTCTAGCTCCCCAACCAAACCTTTCCCAAGCTCATCAGCATAGAGGCGAAGATCACTTTTTCTTTTTGCTATCTTTTGTACCAGCCCAAGCTGAAAACCAATTGACTAAATAATTTAGGAACTAAATACTAAATTAAGGAGGAGGAGAAGGAGAAAACTTGGATCAATACCAACCCCAAGACGAAGAATATAGATATCTCGGATGACCACATGATGAAGATTTGGGCGCTGGACTTTCACAGCAACATTATATCCATCATGTGTATTTCCATGGTAGACCTAGCATGCATGTGATATGCAAGTAATGAGACTTAATGGAATATTCAACGATAGATACATAAACCTCCATGAGCATTCAGATATATTGCTCAAAAATTATTTTATTCATCCAACAGAATAACTAGGAAGGCTACCTGACCAAATGATGCTGCAGCAACAGGTTCTTCAGAGATATAGCTAAAAAATGACTCAACAGGGGAACCCAATTCTTCCTCAATGATTTTCATAGCCAAAGTCCTGGGAAATGGAGGAATCCGATCGTGCAGTTCAGAAAGTGCCTGCAATCATTTATTAAAATAAAAATTCCTTAAAAGTTAGCTCCAATATCAGAATTCATACAAGGACTCTCCACCGAAGAAGAAACCTCTACAAGGTGAAACTCATTAACCATATGATATTGTTATTATCATTCACACACAAATTGTATCTATGCATACAAATTTGCAACTCTGGACAGATGCAAGTATTCTATCAGTCAGTTTGATCAGCATATCTGGAAGATCTTCACAACACCTGATACAATTTTTTTAGCACACATATGGTAGGAAAAAAACGGTTCTCAATCATCATGCCCACAATAAAGCATGGAAATGCCATGGTATACACATGACACACCAAAAAGGAGGAAATGAATACTAGGGTTGTGTGTCATTTCCAGAAGCTGATTCCCTCTGTGACAAGGGCATAGCACCACCCATGGCTTAATATGCCAACGCAATTAACCATCCAGGCTCAGTACAAAAAAAATGCAAGATATAAAAAATAATACTTTAAAAAAACTCAAATAGAAATTGCCACCCATCTGACCTTGGAAATTTCAGTACCAATTATATCTGGCCTTGTGGAAAGGGACTGACCAACTGCATTAGCAAACAGATGCAAGTAACTGCCACATTGGTAACATTGTGACTACAGAAAAGAGTAGAAGCCCAGCACATTTCAACAGCCATAATAGAAGGAAGGAGAGTGAAACATGCAGATAACAAAGCAAAATTGGCAAAGGAGTGTCAACTGTCAACTCATATGTTCAAAATTGAAATTTTGTTCAGATAAGAATTGAAACCTTTGATAAATGTGGGACCCAAAGTTAGCAATGTTTCTTTTAGGACCCTTCCAAAATCATACTGTGAGATGTTTCCATCTGACTCCCGATCTTGACTTGACCTCAGAAACTTTCTGATCCCAATAGTTCGAATTCTGATCGTGGCAAAAGCAAATGCAGAAAAAACCTTCCATAAAAGTACATAAAAAATATCCAGTAAGAATATATTTGCTGCATAATCCAGGTAGCAGCTATGCTTGAACATGAGATAGCTGAGCCTGATAAGTGAATTAAATAACTTTTCCCAAACATTGCATGAGATAGGAACTCCTACACCAAAATGAATCTTAAAAGTTAGCTTGTAGTTGATACTTAAATTTTGGCATTGCAACACCTGTTCAATCATCTCAAATGTGCATGCTGTGATAAAATGGCAGTTGTTACTTAATATTCAGTGTAGGAGCCATATCCAGTGAAAATTCTCATTATGCTTCAGGGAGAGTCATTAGTTTAACAAGAAAAGGGGAAGTACATCTGCAAACATCTGTGTTATGAGTAAAATAGTTAATCATCTTAATCATACCTCAAGAAGCCTAAGGGCCACTATATGAGGCCTGCAAGTGAAATAGTCAGTAACATCTCTGGGATTGTAGCCTTGAGGAAGGGGCTTGGACCAAACTTTAGAGAGATGATAGTAGTAGCTAGCATATGCTTCCAAGGCTTTAAGATCAGCCATTAACAAATCCACACCAGAAAGTTCTGTAATCACATGTCACATTCCAATATCAATGATTACAGACCAAGAACTAGCAGATACTCACAGAGGCAAACCAAGGGATGAACAATAATAGATGTCCTTCCTCTACTTATCCAGTAAAGTGTCACACCTTTTATTCATGATTCGCTCATCTCGTGCATTACTTACCTCCACCATTTGTGTGCACCACAACTATACCAAGAAAACCCCTATCCTAGAAAAAACAAAAACCGAAAGCAAGAAAATCCCAACATTAAAAACGGCGAAATGCAAAGAGCCTACTAACTACTATGTGGAATATCAATTATATCTGGCCACATACAGGAAATGATTGTTAGACTAAATAAATTTCCATATAACACAAAAAAAAAATAATAATAATAAATCAACTAAAAAGGGCTAAGAGTCCGAAGAGCCATATATATATATATATAAAACACTGAGAGCATTAACTAATCAGTGCGTGTGCCGGAGAGGTCAGAGTTAATGACCTGGATACGAAGGAAGAGGCCAAGGCTGCGGGTCCAGAGGAGGAGCGCGAGGATCCTCAAGATGCCTCAGCCACAAAGCGTCGTCTAGGGTTTTAAAGACTTGAGGAATGCGAAACGCCTCATTCGCCCAACCGATTCCTCTGCCGATCCCCTCCTTCAAGAACTTCAAGTCATTGCGCAGCACGTCTCCCAGGTGGCTCAAGTTCCCTATCGCGGGCAATGCTCGCCTTTTCACCCTCTTCGGCGCCATTTTGTACTCTGCCCTCTCACGAAGCACACAAGTCGGCGGCGCCAACGACGACGAAGCAGCCGCCACCGCCAGAACACTCATCTCGGCAAGTTGTTTTAATTTAAGATTGGAATTTGGATGCCCCGAGGAAGAGCTGCCGCTGCCGCTGCCGGTGCCGGTGCCGGGGAGAAAAGGTGCGAATGGGAATTAATGGCAGCAGAAGCACGAGGATAGGACCGCAGCATGAGAGAGCAGGGCGCGGTGCGATCCATTGGTTGGTTGGTTTTGATTTTCGGTTGATATTTTTATACGCATGCCAGAAGGCGTTCCCGTGTGCCATCTTAATATGATAGATTTATCTTCTACTACATCTAATTCCCATACCGACTTTTATTTTTCACCTCTTAAGTTACTTCCTCCGTCTCCACTAATTAAATTATTATCGAACTTAAAAGGCCCCAAAAAAGAAAAAAAAAAAAAAAAGAAAGAAAGAAAGAAAGAAAAAACAGAGTTGCCGTGATTTTTAAAAAAATTTTCCTTTAAATTCTTTATACCCCTAACATTACAACAATCAGCACTACTAGGTAGAAATGAAATTTGATTTTTTTTAATATAATAATAAGTAATTATTAATCTGTTAACGATTCATCTCAAAAATATTAAAATTTTATTTTAAAAAAATGTTAAATTTATAAAAATTTAAAAAATTAGTTTTATTGTGCGATTTATGGTTAATAATAATAATTATTATTATCATCCATAACATTCTTTGCACTTTTTTTACATGCAATGGAATTGTGCAATAATTGTTATTTTAGAAATATGAGAGGTTAACTGAATGAATATAGAAATGCAAGAATCTAATAAAAGGTTTAGTAAAGTTCAAACACACATTTTTTTTTCATAAATTTAAAACTTGAACTCTCAAATTTTACATTCAATCACACTAAATTATATTTTAAAATTTAACTTACTTTTTTTTTTCTTTAAATACAAAAAAAAAAAGTAGTTGATTGAAACGTAAATAACCTCAAGTGGGAACACAAGAAAAATCTGTGAATGGACCCTACGAACATATACTTTAAGCTCTTCTAAAGATGGAAACAGACGCTCGACTCGATTTTTGTTGCCATCAGTGGCAACACTGATACCCTCTAAGTCATAATCAAAATACCCGAGGAAGGGTGTTGTTTATTTGTAATTAATATATTCTTATTTTGATTAAAACAGATTTTATCTTTATATTTGGACACATGTAAAGTAAATTTATAAATTGATTATGATTATAATTCAATCGCAATTTATTCATTTGAACCAAAAAGAAAAATGAAAAACACAAAACATAGAAAAGTAAATATAAAAAAAAAAGCAAAAGCTAAAAAGAATAAAAATTGAATTGTTGTAAATTAATCTAAAAAACCTAATACACAATTTAAAATTCAATACACAATATATATACATATATATAGTAATATCAATTTATTAGTTTTTTTCTTTAAAAATAAATGTTTTAATCTGAGTGAAAGTTTTACAAACTAACAATTCACGAAATATTATATATATGCAAAAATAATTTTAATCATCCAATAAAATAAGAGAATCAATTTCAATTGTTTAACAAAAAGACAAATGTTTAGCAAAAAGTAACGAAGACGGCTAGTCAAGCCCCCCTTCACCGTAAGGAGAGAGTTCTTTCGCATTAATGGGGACATTAATTGCAAGAGTCAACACCAACGAACACGGGAAAGGCATTGAGAAAGGGCAACACAAGAAAGAGGAAAAGAGTGCATTAACGCCGATCGAGAGACAAAAGGCTTAGAAATATTTAGGAGAAAAAAAAAAATAGTGAGAAAGCATAATCAAGATAGTCTTTAAAATCATCAAAAAAAAAAAAAAGAAAGTTAATAACAAGAATAAAAGAGACAGCATCACAAAATACCCAAAAGAATATCTAAGCAGCAACCCAAGAGGAGGACCGACTCTCCAACTAATAATAATAAGAATAAAAGTATTCACAATAAAATTATGAGATTTTTTTTTTATTTTTTCTTTCATTTTTATTGTATTTTTTTAAAGATATAATTACATATAAATAATTTAAATTGAACTTAAAATTATAATCAGACGAAGGAATAAAATTGAGACAAAGCATTAATAACAAAACATAAAATTATATGCACTATTTCACCCACCATGAGAGCATCGGAGACCACTAAAAAATTGGTCATAATTAATCCGGTACAAAAAGGGGCTATAATCAACAAACAGAAGGCGCAAATCACTCATAAATAGAAGGTGCAAATCAGCCATAGACACAAGAATTTTAGCACATCAAGGGCTTAATCATACATCTAGTATTCAAAAATTGGTCAAAGAGCACTTATCTTGAACTTCGGCGGCCCTCATCCATCAAAAAAGAAACCAATCAGAACCCCCTTACACGGAAAAAGCACAAGAAAACAACAACCAAAAACACAAAAGTGACCAAAGAGGTAGAAAAAGTACTTTGGAGGCGAGTATTTTGCCCTTGAAAGGCTTGCCAGTGTTCTACACATCTCTGAGGGCCATTCTCCGAAAGGAAGTCAGAGACCACACATACCCGTGAAGCAGCCTAAGACCAGTCTGTCACACTAATGGTGCATGTGCTACTACTAGATGTCCTTTTAGCCTAAAATCGACACTGTTCAATGTGTCGGGCACCAATCTATCCAATGGTGCCTTCCATGCGTCGAATAGGGCATGGGGACGCACTGACCGTGAGTCCAAAGTTGGCCGTTTCTGCCCGCTCCACTCCTCACACGTGTTACCTCTGGATGTCGTCGCGGACAGAGATCCATGCTTACAGTTTAAAATAGTTCAAAAATTTTAAAAAATCCTTTACCCAAATTCCTTAACATCCATGCTTTTGTGACAAATCATATGATAAATAGAGCAATAAATAAGGCATTGATGGAAAAATTATAAAAATAAAAGTGAGTGATATCATTGCATACAACTAACATTTGGGTTAATTATAATATCTACCAAATGTAATCGTACTCCCAGATTTTAAAAACTCTTAATCAAATAAATTGAATTACTCATGTTATTCCAATCACACATAAATTGATTAGTAATAACTTTGAAATCAACGTACATGCGCGACAACACATCCTCAACTACCCTTAATAACATGAAAAGGCATTAAGTGCCACACCGTCTTCCACATATGTCGAGCTCCTTATCCTGAAAAGCCCATCCTGACAGCTTGGTAACTCCAAGGAGAATTTTTTTTTTTAGAGTCAAATTGCTCTAACACATTTTTATTTTATTTTTTCATTTATTTTTGTCTTAATGTTTTATTTGTTTATCTTTTCATTTTGATATTTATGATTACCATTTGCAATACAAACTTAATAGCACGTACTCATAAAAGTCTTAGAACCTAACCTATATATATCCTTTATAACTTAGACAAAAAAAAGTATAGGTTATTTATGTAAGTTATAACTTATGTATAAGATACCCTTAAAATCTCTCACTTAGACTAGTAATTCCTATTTAAACCTTCAATGTTGAGAAAGGGAACGAACCTTTAGCATAATTTAGATTTGTTAAATTGAATGCTCATTGCTATACCAATAAAATCATCCAGCTATTAGATCCATCCATTATAAGATAAGAAGTTTAAGATATTCCTACCTTACTCATTACATCATGCATCATTTTGTTTCATTTTTACTATATTACCTTACAGTTTGTACTTTATCCTTATTTCCTTGTACTAACCCATTTCCTTTATTTTCTTTTGCTATTTTCCTTATAGTATCTCATGGTGTTTATTTAAGTATACCTTATTTTGACCACTTTAATCAAAAGTACAACCCAACAATGCAATAAATTATAAAGAGCTAATAGTTAGTAAGGTGTACAATTCTAATTAAATCTTATGCATAAAGGATAGACAAAGTCAAAAAGCTAACCAACCATATAGATGAGATTTAAGCCTTCATTAAAGAGTTAAAGGAGCAAAATAAGGACCTAGTGATGGAAGCCATATTGTACCAACTCAAATTAACAAGAGAGTTGATACTTTGCAAAATTTTAGAGGACCAATAATAAGGGCAAGGTTAAAAAAAATAAAAAAAATTCTCAACAACTTGTTGTGTGACATTTATTATCCAGAAATTGCCAATTACGAGTTAAGGATGATAAAGACTTCACCAAGACTTGCAAATGTGTCATCTGTGGAGGAATTTGAGAACTATGGCCTTAAGAAGGAAGTTGGACTTGAGAGCCCATGATTGAGCCTTTAAATGGGTTATTTCCATGGTTTTTATTATTATTTAATGGGTTGGATGAATTTTCTTATTAAGTCCAACTTATTATTAGGGTTTTTGGGAGTTAGCATATAAAAAGAGCAAAAAGGGTAGTTGAAGGAGGTAGACCCATTTTCTTGAATGTATAAGCTATTTTCTCTGATTCTTTAGGAACTAATTCTAAACTTTCATACTTGCGCGTGTTTGTTCACTAGACTTATTTTCTTCAACATTGTTGTTGTTAGAAGTGGCGTATGAATCTTACAGTTTTGGTTCTTAGTTGTTTATAATCATTGGGTCGGAACACCAAATCCTTTAACTTTTGTTGGAACGATCTTATACCAATATTGGTATTGGGTTTTGTTTATATATAAACGGAGTTCATATCATTTGGTATCAGAGCCTTGGTTCTAACTCAGGTTAGTTATACCTTTGTTATCATCTCTTTCGTGTATTCTCCATTGTTGGTTAAATAATCAAAAAGAGAAAAAAAAACACAAAAAAATCAAAAAAAAAATAAAAATTATGTACTATATAGGTTTATTTTTTGATATTTGTTTTTTCTACAGAAATACCCATTAGTTAACTGAAAAAAAAGGGTTCATTACTCAATTGGTCATTTACCTAATTATATTCGATAATTGATTATTGTCTAATTGCACTACTCATATCATTAAATTTCTTGTCATTCTGTTTTCTTTATTACCCATCTTCTTGGTGGTGTCACTTCTTTGAAGAGGTAAGCCTAGGATTGATATGTTCAAGTTTTGTTTGTTTTGAATTTAGTTTACTTGGAACTATTAAAAGAGCTCTTAGAGTCTTACAATTTATTGTGTGAAACACGAAAGTTGAGAACTACTATAGTTGAGTGGAGAGCAAACATGCAAGGGAGTGAGTTTTGTGAGATATATTCTTTATTTACTAACAATCTTGCATACATAATGTCCAATGCTAAAGAAGGCAGTTTCCCATACGGAGAGGAGGAAGTAGCTGTTCTAGATTTCAAGTTGCTTATAAAATCATTAGAGCAAAAACTTGATAGGATTGACCAAATGTTTTGGAAAGTTCGAGACAAGATGGATAAAATATAAGGGGAATCAAGTGTCAATTTTAAGAGGCTAGCTGGAAGGATTATGAAGGAGCAATTTAAACATAAATTTGGTGAAGATGGTGATGATTATTGTGATGATGGTGATAATGCTAGTAGAAACTTTAGAGGTGGTTTTAGAGGAGGATGTGGTAATAGGAATGGTAAAGGAGCAAGAGGTAATGGAAATGTTTATGATAGGTACAATAAAAGTTGGGATAACAAAAGTAGAGTGGAGGAAGGAGTAGACAAAAATCTTAGTAGTATTAAAATGAAAATACCTTCTTTCTAAGGGAAAGCTGACCCTAATGTTTATTTGAATTGAGATTGAAGGGTAGAATTAATATATGAGTGCCACAACTTCTTTAAGGAGAAGAAGATGAAGTTAGCTGTGATAGAGTTCATTGATTATGCTTTAGTATGGTAAAACTAACAAGTTACCACTAAGAGAAGAAATTTTGAGAAAACCGTAGAAACTTAAATGAGTTAAAAACTGTGATGAGAAGGAGATTTCTTTCCAGCTCTTATTATAGGAATTTGTGTAACAAATTGCAAAGCCTTACACAAGGTTTCAAGAGTGTGGAAGAGTACCATAAGGAGATGAAAATTGCTATAGTTAGGGCAAATGTAATGGAGGATAGGGAGATAACCATGGCTAGGTTCCTCTAAGGGTTGAATAGGAGCATAATTGATGTGGTAGAACTGTAACACTATATAGAGTTTGAAGATATGGTACATATTGCCATAAAAGTTGAGAGACAACTTAAGGGAATGAGCACTTCTAGACATAATTAGAACTTGGGTTCATCTTTTTGGAAGTGAAACTGGGGAAGAAGGGAGAGAAGATGACTTTAAGCCTAAAACCAATTCACATAGACCAAAGACTAATGGGGGTAGCTTGTAAAGAGGCAAATTTAAAGAAAAACTTGAGGGCACCAAAGGAAAAACTAGAGATATCAAATGCTTTAGATATCTAGGTAGGGGTCATGTGGCCTCATAATATCCTAACAAGAGAACCATGTACCTTAAGGAGAATGGTGACTATGTGTCTGATAGTGATGCTAGTGATAAAGACCAAATGCCACTATTAGAGGATGTTAGTGATGTTGATGAAGGGATAGAGTTTCTAGAGCATAATGGAAGGCTTTTAGTAGCAAGGAGAGCCTTTAATGTGCAGGTTAAGGAGGAGAATGATACTGAGATGTAGCAGAAAAAAATTTTCCATACTCAATATTTAGTTCAAGATAGACTCTGTTGCTCGATCATCAATAGAGGTAGTTGCACTAATATAACAAGTACAGAGTTGGTGGAAAAATTGAACTTGCTTACAACTAAACATCCTAAGCCATATAATTTGTAATGGTTGAATGACAGTGGAGTGGTGAAAGTGACTAAACAAGTTGTGGTTCCATTTTTCATTAGTAGATATAAGGATGAGTTATTTTATGATGTTGTACCTATACAGACCAGGCATTTGTTATTGAGCCATCCTTGGCAATTTGACAGAAAAGTTTTGCATGATGGTTACAAGAGTTGCTATTCTTTTACCATGGATGGAAAACTATTTACACTGGTACCATTAGCTCTAAAATAGGTGTGTAAAGACCAGGTGAGACTTTATGAAAGTGAGCAAAAAAGGAGGAGTGAAAAGAAAGAAAGAGTCGAGAGAAAAGAAAGTGAAGGAGGAAAAAAGAAGGTAAATGCATTTGAGAGTACTAAGTATAAGAGTGGTCAGGTTTACAAGAGTGAAGATGAAAGAAAACAAGTGAGTGTGTTTGCAAAAGGAGCAGATGTTAGGGTTGCCTTCTAAGCTAAGCAATAAATGATCTTAATCCTTTACAAGGATTCTTATTTCTTTAACACTAACTTTGATTCATCTTTGCTTAGTACTATTTCATCTTTGTTGCAAGATTATAATGATGTATTCTTTAAGGAGATCCCAAATGGTTTGCCACTAAGGAGAAGGATTGAACATCATATTGATCTTATTCTTGGAGCTCCCATTCCTAATAAACCAATGTATAGAAGTAATCTTAAGGAGACAGAGGAGTTTCAGAGGCAAATTGATGAGTTGATGAGGAAGGGACATGTAAAGGAGAGCATGAGTCCATGTATGGTGCCAGTGTTGCTTGTGCCAAAGAAAGATGAATCTTAAAGGATGTGTGTCGATTGTATAGCTATTAACAAAATAACAATTAAGTATAAACTTTCTATACCCAGGCTTAATAATATGCTAGATGAATTACATATTGACAGGTTCTTAAAGATGGTGCATTTCATTACTTGCACCAAAATATATAATGCCACACACATTGTAAACTTATTTTTTAGAGAGATTGTTAACCAAATAGAGTGTCGAAGAGTCATATGTCAAATTGTGATGCAAAATTTTTGAGCCATTTTTGGAATACATTGTGAGGTAAACTTGGAACAAAGTTGTTATTTTCTACAACTTGTCATCCACAAACCAATAAATAGACTAAGGTAGTAAATCAAACTTTTGGTACATTGTTATATGCTATTATTGGTAAGAACTTTAGAGCCTGGGAAGAATATTTGCCTTTTGTGGAGTTTGCCTATAATTGTGTTGTTCATAGTACTATAGGTTATTCTCCTTTCGAGCTTGTTTATGGTTTTAATCCATTATCACCTTTGGATTTAGTACAATTGCCTATACAAGACAGGGCTAATTTAGATGGGAAAAAGAAGGTAGAAGTGGTTAGACAACTTCATGAGAAAGTTAGACTTAACATTCAGAGAAAAATCAAATAATATGAAACACAAGCCAATAAAGGTCGTAGGCATATCACTTTTGAATCTGGCGATTGAGTTTGGGTACATTTGCAGAAATATAGATTTCCTATGTAAAGGAGATCAAAGTTGTAATTAAGGGGAGATAGTCTTTTTCAAGTAGTGGCAAAAGTCAATGATAATGCATATAAACTTGACTTGCCATATGAGTATAATGTGAGTGCAACATTTAATGTTTTTGACCTTTCTCTTTTTCTCTTTAATGGTGTAGGCACTGATTTAAGGACAAATCATTTTGAAGAGAGTGGGAATGATGGAAACCATATTGTACCAACTCAAATTAACAAGGAAGTTGATACTTTGCAAAACCTTGAAGGACTAATAACAAGGGCAAGGTTAAAGAAAATAAAAGAAGTTCTCAACAACTTGTTATGTGACATTTATTATTAGGAAGTTGTCAAGTACAAGTTAAGGATGATAGGGGGCTTCACCAAGGCTTGCGAATGTGTCATCTGTGGAGGAATTTGAGAACCATGACCTTAAGAAGGAAGTTGGATTTGGAAGCTCAAGATTGGGCTTTTAAATAGATTATTTCCATGGGTTTTTATTATTATTTAATGGGTTAGACAAATTTCCTTATTAAGCCCAACTTATTAGTTAGGGTTTTTGGGAGTTAGCATATAAAAAGAGCAAAAAGGGTAGCTGGAGGAGGCAGACCCATTTTCCTGAGTGTATGAGCTTATTTCTCTGATTCTTTGGAAACTAATTTTGGACTTTCATACTTGTGGGTGTTAGTTCACTAGAATTATCTTCTTCAATATTGTTGTTGTTAGGAGTAACATCTAAATTTTATACTACTAGTTCTTTGTTATTTATAATCATTGAGTTATAACTCCAAATCCCTTAACTTTTGTTGGAATGATCCTATTCCAACATTAATGTTGGGTTTTGTTTACATATAAATGAAGTTTGTATCACCCAGGCATTTGCCAAAGCAAAGATAGTCATCGAAGACATAAATCCTTAAGAAAGCTTTTATCTTAATTGGTGGAATATTTTAGACAATCCTAATGTTAAGAGCCTCTATAGCACTTTTCATCTACTTTTAAGTAATAGTGACAAACAATAGTTGTGTAAGAATTTGGTGCCAAAATGTATGCACTTGATGTCACGCTATCATCCTATTAACACTGTCTCAGATGAATTTAAAACTACTATTGAATTGAAGGATGAAGTGGCACAAAGTATTAAGCATTCCATGAAATAGAAGATTAATCTTTTATAAAAGGAAGTTAAATTCATCAAAAGGGACAATATGCATACTCTCCTAGATGCATCAAATCTCTGCCTGGTTTAATAAATAGTCCTTCTACTAAAATTCAAGATTTCAAAATTTGAAACATCATCTTATTGACGTTGCCTTAGGTAAATTTAATACTACTTCTAAATTGAAGGACAAAGTGGTAAGAAGCATTAAGCATTTCTTGAAACAAAAGATTAGTCTTTTATATGTTAAAGTTAAAGTCATTAAAAGGGACGATGTGCACACTCTCCTAAGTGTATTGAATCTCTTTATAGTTTATGCAGTTTTTTTACCAAAATTCAAGATTTTAAAATTTGAAAAAGTATAATGACATAGAGCCATATACAGGCTACTTAACTATATAGATTCGAAAGATGATAACATATACTCAGAATGAAAAACTCCTATTACATTGCTTTTAAGATAATTTGATGGATGTGACCTCTTATTAGTACATTAAGCAAGACTAAAGAAATTTCAAAACCTAAAAAAGGGTAGTAGCTTCCTTTAAGGCCAAGTTTAAGTATATCACTAAGTTGGAACTTACCTAGATGGATCTTTAAGCCATAGGAAAAAAGGTCAAAGAGACTTTTAAGCAATATGTACAATATGACACAACATGACTATCTAAGTTTAACCTCTATTGTTAGAAAAGGAATTGATCTCCACTTTCTTTATTACCTTAAAAACTCCCTATTATGACAAGATGGTAGGAAGTGCATTAAGAAATTTCTTAAATCTGATGATTATAGGAAAAATAATTGATGAGGGTATTTGAAAGGGTAAAATTTTTGATATTATTATTAACCTTGTAATATTTAAGAAAACGATGTGACCAAAAAGAAAGAAGGTAGGGTCAGGAGAAAAAATGTGACAATTGGTTAAGACCACACCTTGTTTATCAGTCATTCGACAACTTATTAAGACAATTTAACTCTTAATAATTGTATCAACCATAAAACATGTCAACCTCATTTTCACACCAAAACCTTTAACCATGGCCTTCTTAACCATATGTTTATGTATTAGTACTTCTAACTAATCAAGTTGGCTTTATAAGGTAAGAAAGAAGAAAAATTAACCTCATACTAGGGTCTTATTTAGAGTTGTTACCCTAACTTATTCAAAATGAATTGGTTACCATTATAATTAAGAAACAATTGAAACCATCCCATCTCAATTGGTATGATGCCTTTACTAAGAGCGAATACCATAGTGGAAAAATTGGACATTCAACCAATAATTGTTGGATGCTTAAACATAAAGTTTAAAAGTTAAGGAATGAAGGATGGATTAAATTTTCAAAAATTGAGAGGATGCATGATGTCAATGTTAATCCTTTTATTGATCATAAGGTTATAAATTAAATTGAGGAGTGCGATGATTGCTAAAGACTAAATTCCACTTCCTTTAAAATTGGTATAATAAAGATTAAGGTATTATCTTATGTGTCCTTACCCCCTCGAAAGCAAAGAAACCTAATATCAATAAAAATATTTGACTTAATTGTTTAGGCCTTACCTCCTTCCTTAACACTTTATTACCCTTATTAGAATGACAAGGCAATCTAGTGGGACTATAACTTTTAGGTGGACTTCCGTGATTAAGTATTAATGCCAAAGTTAGTACTTGTAACAATATCCAACATCATAGGAGTTAGAAGCATTATCTAAAGTAGGAGATGCTACACTTTGAAGTACATATAAAAACTTAAGTGAAAGAAAAAGAAAGTCTTCATAATCTAAGATGATGTTAAAGGAATCCCTATTTAAAATGTTAAGGGGGGTAGAGTCATCTCATAGGTAGAACCCTAAACTTAAGGAAACTGTTACTGATAATGACAATGGATTATTCCTTAAATATATTATGTAGAGTGAATATAATGTACTTGAGCAACTAAGTCAAACCCCATTCAAAATCTAAATTCTCATTTTGTTAATGAACTCTTAGTCTTATTGAGATCTTTACTATATATAATCAATTAGGCATATGTTTCGCCTAACATTTTTTTGGCCAACTTTAACATATTGTAAATAATATCATGACAAGCAATTACATTTTATTCATGGATAAAGAGATTCTAGTCGAGAGGTATAACTATATCAAGATATTGCGCATTTTGATCATCTGTTATGGTTATAACATTTCCCATGTCCTTTTTGATAATGGATCATCCTTGAATGTCGTACCTGAAAATACATTGGAGTATTTAATAATTAAAATTGCTATCATGATACTAAGCTATATGATTGTCTAAACATTTAATGGTGTAAAGTGTAAGGTAATAAGGACCATTGAACTTTAAATACATACAGGACAATGTACTTTCAACGTGTCCTTTTAAGTCATAGATATTAAAACTATCTATAGTTTCCTATTAGGTCACTCTTAGTTCTATGCAATAGGAGTTATTCCTTGCACTCTCCATCAAAAGCTTAAGTTTACTATGGATGACTAGTTAATCGAAGTTCAAGTAGAGTACAATTTATTTATCTCTAGACCTTTAAGAATACCTTATGTTGAGATAGTCAAAGAAGTATTGGAATGTGCTTCTTGGTCTTTTAAAATTACAAATGCAACTCCTTTATCAGAGGAGTAATTCCTTAAGATGCCACCTTTGTTATTCAAAATATTACTAAAAGCAATCAAAGTGATGATAAAAAATGATTATTGGCTAGGTAAAGGAATTGGAAAACATCTTCAAGGTATCACTATCCTAATACAACATAAGGGGCAACAAGACTATTTTGGTATTGGATACCTACCAAGCTAAAGCCATGTTTAAGAATACCTTAAAGATTAAGCATATGAGCTTATACTTCCCTTAGCTCACTACTTCAAAAGTGCATGATTCATTAATTAAGCCAATGATGAATGCAAAGAATTAGTTAAAGTTACTATTAAATTTAACACTTTAATATCCATATGATCTCTAAAGAAGAGGAAGAAGACCAGCCTTAAGTTCTATTGATTCAACCATGTAACCTTGATTCTTGTACAAGCAATTGGTAGGTTTAGGAGATTTATTAGTCACTTTAGTCTCTTACAAAGTAATGTAGCCTACTTCCCTTATTAATGTCTATAACATTCAGGACTGGCTATGTAATAAAAAGGATGATCTTTTGTCATATGTCAGTTAGTAGCATATATTAATGCATTTATAATCTTAATCCTATCATTTTAATTATCATCTGAGTATTTGCATCCATAAGCTATTCTAACAACACTCGTTCATTTTCCTTAACTTGTCATATATTGCTCAAAATTCCTGAAGACAAGACCGATAGTTTATCTAGTACTTTTCTTAAAACAAAATCTAAAAGAACCTCCAATATGTTAACCTCAGATGATCTCGAAGGCAAAGAGATCTTGACAAGCCTTTAGTATTTGATTGGACAAAAAAAGATGTAGTATATGGTTAAGATTGAGCCATTCTTGATTATGAGCCAATGCAATTTGATTTCCCTGATGTTGACATCCTAACCACAAATCAAACTTAGGAAGCTGACAAAAATGTAATAGATGAGCAACAAATATGGTTTGATGGGGTATATAATGCATTATGGCATAAAATGAGAGCAATTCTTATTTCTTTTGAGGGCAATTAATATCTCATTACAGCAAAATTGTAATTTGAATACACTAATAATATAGCAAAATATGAAGCATGTTGTACACCTTAGAAATGAAAGTTAAAAATCTTAAGATATATGATGACTCAACGTTGGTCATCTATTAACTAATAGTTGAATGGAAAATGCATGACAATAAGTTTGTTCCTTATCACTAGTACATCAAAAAATTAGTCATGTAATTAGATTAGATAACCTTCAGCTATATGCCTTGAAAGAATAATCAGATTTATGATGCTTTAAGAACTTTGGCAATAATGAACAAGATGAATTCTTGAGCCAATCCTTAAGTGTTCTATGTTAATGTTTATCATACTCTAGCTTATTGCATGCACATAGAAAAGGAAGAGAATGACAAGTGTTGGTATTATGACATAAAGTACAACCTTTAAATTAGAGAGTATTTTGAAGCAATAGTTGAGAATGATAATAAATTTATTCCTTAATAGAGACTCCTTTATAAATGCAATTATAACTTAGTCCTATTGTAGTATGTAGATGTGATTAAAGTAGAAATAATTATGAAATAGGTGCACAAGGGCTTATGTGGGTTGCATATTGATGACCTTCCATAGTTAAAAAGATTTTAAGAGTAATATGCTATAAGTTTATTGTAGAATCAGATTACTTTTGACACAACTAAAAATGCTATGAATGTTAGACACATACAAATAAAATATATGCAAATAACATACATGTAGCACTTACTCTATTGCATGTTATGACATCCTTATAGCCATTCTCCATGTAGGGAATGGATGTGATTGGTCTTATTACACCGAAAGTATCTAATAGGCATTATATTATCTTAGTGGCAATTGACTACATCACCAAATGGGTTGAAGCAACATCTTATATGAGTCTTACTTGTAAATTGGCAATCAAGTTCATTAAGAAAGACATATATTGGTATAGTGTGCTAGAATAATTGATCATAGACAATGCCATTAATTTAAATAGTAAAATGATGGTTGACCTTTGTAACTAGTTCAAAATCAAATACCATAATTTTGTCCAATATAAATTGAAAATGAATGGGGTAGCTAAAATAGCTAACAAAAATCTCAAATGAATCAATGAAAAAATGACAATTACATACAAAGACTAGCATACGATGTTGCCATTGGTGTTATATGTATATTGCACCATAATATGTACCTCTAAAAAGGCAATCCCCTTTGCCTTGGTTTAAGTAGTTTTGTTAGTTGAAGTGAAAATTCTTTTTTCAAGAGTTATAATAGAAACAAAATTAAAAAAAGTAAAATAAGTCAAAATTAGATATGAGCAACTGAATCTCATTGAAGAAAAAAGGTTGTATGTAATCTACCATGGACATATGTACCAAAATTAAATAAAATGAGTACATTAAAGGAAAATGTGCCCTAAGTGCTTCAAAGAGGGTACTTAGTCTTGAAAAGAGTTCCCCAAATCAAAGTGATCTAAGGGATAAGAGGGTGCCAAACTATAAAGGTTTGTATTTTGTAAAAAAGTATTGTCATATTGGGTACCAATTTTAAAATATATGGACAATAAAGACATGTTGAATCCCATTAATTTAAATATAGTCAAAAAGCATTTTGCCTAAGTAATTGGCTAAGATTAAAATTAATCAATTTTCAATCTCTGGCTAAAGGCAAGAGCATGGTGTATAAGATCAAAAAGGATATAAGATATAATCAGAGAGATAAGATTTGCATATGAGGGGTGTTTGGACTAAGCTTGTATTAAGTTACTGGTAATAATATTAGTCTTTATCCCTGCAACACTAGCCTAGTTATCTTTTTACCACTTTATCCCCAAATACATTGTTTTCTTTGATCAAAATTGCAAAAAATTATCATTTCCCCTTATTCTCATTTATAAAAGTAAATGTCCCATGAATAATATCTTTCTTTTGAGTCCTAACATATATGCAATTAATATAATCATATTTATTTAGTTGACATGTGTCAATGAGTATTTTAAATGAAAATAGTATAAATTGTATTTCTTTATTTGAGACTCTTAGGGATAAAAGGAGTTTGTCATAACATTATGTCTAGAACTCTTAGGTAGCATTAATAAGTAGGGATGGATCAATGATTTGAGATTCCTTGTAGGGTTAAGATGAAGGAATAAATGGATTAATGAGTTGAGAATTGGACAACAAGACAATAACCCTTAAGATTCAATAAGAATTCTAGATATAGACATTTACTCCATTAACATGACATAAGGAATGTTTGCATCTCCCTAGAGTAAGGTGATTCTCTTATAAGCAAATAAGTAGAAATATTCCATCATCATTCCAATCATTCAAGGTTTGGATAAAGAGTAATTTGGGAAATAGAAAGAGGATCTCTTAGTTTGAAGACAAGCAAAAGAACACAAGAAGTATAGGAATAACTCCATATGCATGATGTGTTATAAGCCATAAAGGTCAATATAAAAAGGATCTAAGTAGTAAAATTAAGAAAAGACAAAAAGGATAGGGGTAAAGTAAAATTAAAAGATGTGATAGGAAGTGAGAGACTCCAAAGTAAGGAAATAATGTTGATTATGACAAGTCAAAACTAAAAAAGATTTCTAGATAATAATGCTCTTTCCATAAGAACATTTAGGGAAGAACACAAATAATTGAGCATGGAGAAAGGCAAACCCTTGACAATGTTTTGTTAGTGAAAGCACATGTGAACAACCTCAACTAATAAAACTAAGTCAAGATAGCAACCTTGCATATGTTCAAAAAGGTTTTTTGCATTGACAACTTGAGCAAAAAAGTGATGCAATCATTTTAAGCAAATATAGGCAACATGTTAGCTTACTTTTGAAATTTCAACTATAAATGGTAATTGGGAGCAATTTTGTGTGAGTTTGAGAATGTGTTATGTATTTGCAACTAGAGCAAAAGGGTAATATAGCTATTTTGAACAAGTAAAGGAAACATGGTAGTTTATTTTTGAGAATGCTCTCTCTACCACATCTAGTTCAAAAACCAACAAAAATCACTGTTTTTAAGGCCAAAGCTTGTCTCCCCTACTAGAAATCATACTCAAGGTCCATGATTAAGGCATTTTTGAGCTTAAAACATGAGAAAGTGACTAGAGGGGAGACAAAGAATCATTTTAAACATAAAATGATAGTGAAAAAAGAACAAATAAGACATTGGCAAAAAAAGTATAAAAATAAAAATAAGTGAATAGTAGTTTTGTCACGTATGATACTTGTTTGGGTTGGTCACTACCTCTACCAAATATAACTATACTCCCAAACCTTAAAAAATTCTAGTAAAATAGATCAAGTCATTAACATTGTTTTAATTACACTTAAACTAATTGCTAGCAACTTTAAAGTCAAAATACATACATGACAACATGTCCCCAATTGCACTTGATACGGCAAAAAAGCATTGAACGTTGTACCATCCTCTTCACCATTAATCTCCTTATCCCAAAAAGCCTATCACATCAATTACTATTAATTTTTTATCATCATCATTGTCTTCATTAGTGTTATAATATAATTAGTCTTAATAACCTAGCGGGAAACATAAGTCATGATCTATCGAAAAGCAAATTGTGAGCCAAAATGTAGGTATGTCTGTTAATAACTAAATATCAACAACTTCAAAGTTGTACAAGGAATGAATATTTTTCTTCTTTTATCATATGTATATATATATATCTATTTTCAAAATTGAAAAAAAATCTTAATTGTTATCTCTCCAACACGTTGTGACTTCTTCTTAATTTATAAATTAAAAAAAGAGATAACAATTATTTATATTTTCTTAAAAGGAAAAAAAAAAACTTATGATTTCAGTTCTTTCTTTATTTTTTGCTTTTGGTTTCTTAAAAAAGAAAAATAATTGTTTAAGGCATTTTTTCATTAGTCCATACTTCCTTTTTATTTTCTTTAAAAGAAAAGAAATTATTACTTTTTTATTTAAAATTCTCTTATTATTTTTTGAATAAAAAATTACTTCTAAAATAAGACAATTAATAAAACCAATCATCCTCCATTTTTAAGAATTAATTAGTGATTTAAGTACCCTCTCCTCACCTATATAAATATGAGATTATATCTTTAGGAGGCTAACTTTACTTTTGATTAATAGAAAGTTTTTCTTCTCAAAGAGTTTAAAAAAATAAATTAACTTATGAGAAATTCTCTTGTTTGTAATTCTTACACCCTATATTTTTATCCATGATATGCTTTGATTTGTTAAAAATGTTAATGCATATAGGGTTGTCATTTGAATGAAAATTTATACTAATTTACATGTACATCAATTATAATGTAACTTTATTATTATTTCTTGATTATAAATGTTATATTATTTCTTTGAAAAAAGTCAATTTTTGTCAATTATAAACGCTATAAAAATCATTCTTTATTTATTATTTATGCTATCGACTGCTAATTCATAAACTAAATGAACAACATAACATAAAAACTTTTTGTTTTTTATATTTATAATTTGTTATATTTTACAAATAAAATAATTAGTATAAAATAAATAATATTGTTTGATATACACTCTTAATGCAATATTTTTATTTTTTTTTTCCTCTTTGACATCTTTACGGAACATAGGTCAAATACTAATCAAGAACATCAAAGCAAATCCAAACAATATGAAAATCAAAACTTAAAATAGTAGAGTTAAGAATACAAATAAAACTATGTTATTTTAAAAATATTAATAAACTTAATTTTCTTAGCATTTATCTATATTAATTAAGAGTCAATTATTTGAATTAATAATAATTTTATTAGTTCATAAAAAAATACAGTAATTAAAGTATATTTTAATATCAAATTAAACTTATATTAGTATTTTTTAAGCATTTTTTATATATCTATATGTATATTATAATTATCAATATTAAAAGAAAATTAGCAAAATATTTTTATTGTAATCTTTACTTAATTTTATAGATATGTAACTATTTGTCTCAAGTTATAATTTTTTCAGCAAACACTTACTATTTATAGTAAATTCCTATTGTTTCTTTTTTAGTATTTTTATAGAATTAGAATTTTATCATACATTTAATTTATTAATTGACATAATTATGATTTAACATACATTACAATGTGTATTTTAATTAATTCATATTAACAATTATTCATATATACTTAAAATTTACGTAAATCAAATATTTTCAAAAAAATTCAAAAAAATAATATATTTTTTATTTTTTAGAGAGAAAAAATATTTTTAACTTTTTTTTAAGAAAATAGTCTTAAATTTATTAAAAAATCATAATTTAAATTTAAATTTATTTTTTTATTCAAATAAAATATAAGGAAAAATGTAAATTTGAGTTTAATACTTGTATAAGGATATATTTTTAAAACTAAGAGAAAATTGATAAAACACTTATATGACGATATTTGATTAATTTTAAAAATATTTAAGTATTTAATTTAAATTCTAATTTTTTAGTAGATTCTCATGATATATAGTATTTATCATTAACTTGATAATTAGTTTGTTGTATTTTTTATTATTTTAATATAATTATAATTTTAATATTTATTTAATTTATTTAATTATAATTTAACTTATATTATAATTTATTCAATGTATTTTAATAATTCTTCACATATATTTAAAATACATAAAAGGAAAAAAATAAAAAAATTGCTAAAAAAATTATAAATTTCTCTTTTTTCCTTTTTAAAGAAAAAAGAAATTTTCAAAATTTATTTCTTTTTAATAAAGAAAAAGTTCATAATTTATGTTTTTTTTTTATTTTTCTCCTTTTTCTTTCTTAAAAAAAAAATCTTAAATTTATTTTTAAAAAAATACTGATAATTTAATTCTCATTTTTTTCCTTTAAATGGAACATAAGTAAAAATGTAATTGCCAATAGATATTATACATCCGAACATTATGTAATTTTAATATTAATATATATGGATATGACCGAAACTGAAAGAAAATCTTAATTGTTCTTTCCTTACCATGTGATGACTTTTTCTTAATTTATTTGCCTTATGATAATTTCTTCTTAATTCGTAAATTAAAGAAAAAGGCAACAAGTATTTTTGTTTTCTTAAAAGGATTAATAAATACTTAAGATTTTAGTCCCTTTTTTTCTTTTTTTTGTTCTTTTTAAAAGAAAAATAATTAATTGTTTAAAGATTTTTTTTATTGGTTCATACTTTCTTTTCTATTGTAAATATATTTCATGCATATTATATATTAGTTAAAGATATCCTTTATTTTTAGTGTTGTTTATATAATAATATAATCATTGATAAAATTTAAAGATAAAATTAATAAAATAAATATATCTTGTAATGATAATTATGAGATATTTATTATATCAAAGTATTATTTCTAAATATTCTTAGTTAATGCATGATCAAGATTCCATATGGATGAAACTGTGAGACTAAAATATGTTGTGATTCCTTCTTATAAAGAAGGTAATTGATTTTATAAATTAAAGTATCAAGATATTTAAACAAATATATGAGTACTTGTTAGTTAAATAAATTCATTGAATGAGATTTTCAAATAGAATATTACTTGTGTAATTAAGAAATTTCTCATTTAATAGTCATATAAGTGATTGTTAGATTTGATATCACTAAAGTATTTTATGTATGAATTAGTATATTTTAATCTCATCTCCAGATTATCCTAATCAAAGATGGCTTGTGGAGATGAAGTTGAACATATCATGAATTATGTGGGCATAATTAAATGATCAATAAATAATTTGTCATTGTGAAGTAATCATGCAAATATATTTCATTTATTCTCAATGAGTCTTGATTTAAGAAATTATTAATAAAAAGTTATAACTACTATATGATTGTTTGATAATTAATATAATTAGACAGTAAAGAGTAAGTACTAATTTCATAATTTATACCTAATTGAAATATTAGTATGACAAAATAATTACATTATATTAATAAATCATTAAAGGAAATAATCAAACTATTTTAAGAATTCTAGTATTTGGTGGTCATAATAGGTGACTAGATGTTAATTTTAATTTATGAATATAAATTGATTAATTAAAAAATTATTGGTAAATTAAAAAGTTTAATTTATCTAATTTTTTAAAATTATAATTCATATTCATTACTAATATGTTAGATCCCAATGAATCACAAATATAAAAATAATTAAAAAAATAAAAAATAAAAATCAAGTTAAATTTGATCGAA
Source organism: Bruguiera parviflora (assembly GCA_019804595.1). Lineage (NCBI taxonomy): Eukaryota > Viridiplantae > Streptophyta > Magnoliopsida > Malpighiales > Rhizophoraceae > Bruguiera > Bruguiera parviflora. Next base: position 4,388,469 of record CM034054.1, on the reverse strand, counting down.
AAGTTTAAAAAATTTATGATAACAAATATATAATATTGAAGGTGATAATTTAAGGATGTAATAATATTCAAGGCCTTTAAAGATTGTATAATGTAATAATTTAAGGTAATATTCTTTAAGGTGATATATTTCTTTTAAGAAAAAATTAGCTATAAACACGGGAAGCTTTCTCTCAACTTTTCTAATAAATTATTGATATTAGATGGTTCGATTTCGGTGAGTTTAGTCATAATTAAGCCGAAATTTTCATTACACTGCCCAAAATTATATTTTATTAATATTAAGCTCAGAAAACTTACCTATCCTTTCACCCATTAAAAAAAAAAAGAAAAAATTCAGATCAATCCATGACTAATATCAAATATCTAGTCCGCAGAAGGTTGTGGCAGTCCCGAAGAATTCTAGGTTTTGGAAATTTCTGCCAGCAGCCGAGACATTAGGTAGGCCAAGTGAGCTGGAAAGGATCGTGATTCGTAACCATGCAATACTAAATTGTAATTTGCAAGTTGTTTATGCGGCATCACCGGAGACTGTGCTTGCTGTCTCCATTGTCTAAATTATACGTTTCAAATTCAAGGCATTTAGCTTCTTGTGCTTAGTTTGACCTTTTTTCCCGGTGAAAAGGTACGGAGGTACCCTTTGCCAATTCATTGATCGATTATTAGTAAACGCATCTCGAAGAGAGCTCCAAGGGAAACGAGAAAAAAAAAAAAAAAGAGCAAAAAGAAAAAGATCCAAGTGGCATAATAGCTACGATTTTGTAGATCAAGTTTGTATTCAATAATGGATGCAAAACCATAATGCCACCAATACAATAATGCAGAGAGAATCCGAATAGGCCCCCCATAAAAGTCGGATGTTCTTCGGGATTATACCAGCAGTTGATGAAATCTACTAGTCAAATTGCTCGTGCAACGTACGTTTGAATAATGAAGGTGAAGATGAAAATCCCAAGCATAGAAGCTCTGGGGCTCGGTGCGTTGTTGCACCAAGTTTTTGCATAAGATCGTTCTATTTAATAGCTGAAGGCTGATGAGAAAATACGATTGTTTTGACCTCATGTGACTCGTTCACTTGGCTCATGGGACTCGTTGGCTTGGCGAAGGAAGGAACTTTAAAAACATGTAGTCAGGTCAGATAGAGTACATGCCGATAGTTCATATTCTACCGCAAATTGCTTAATTGGAATTCAAAGCCTATAAATTATCAGATATCTCGTAGGTCATTGTTTCAAGGCACGATATAATTTGATATGGCTCAGCTACAAACATTTGATATAATTTATAATATTTATGAATTTTTTAACCCACAATTATAAGTTCTAAAAGGGTTTTATAAGATCTCTCTAATTGTTTATTTTATTTTACAATTTGGCCGGAGGCCAGGAAGACAGAAAAATACAGACCTCTATCACCGTGGACCTATATTAGCCGGTGTCGTCTCCCTCAGCTACAGCCTGGTTCTGCTGAAAGCTTTCATGCCAGACCTCCTCTTGCCTCTTACAGGATGCCCGGTGAACTTAATCCGATTCGTCTGATTTTAATGACTTACCTTGGCAGAAACAACCAAGAAAAACCACAAATCCAAATTTCCCCTTTTCGCCTTTTTTCTTTTTCTTTTATTTTTTTTTTAAGTTATTCCCCTCAAATCAAAATATATAATAGAGCAAATTACAAACCATAACACGTGAAGAGGTAAGGACAAAATTTCCACTTAGACAGGTTTGAGGAGACGTCTTCTATCAATTATCATAGACAAGAGAGCTTCATGTTACGTGAGCATGGGCAGAATAAATTTGATACGTCGTATGCGCGGGACTCACTCACGTTGTTAGTGTCCTACATGAATAATCTAGGAATCCTAAGATAGAAGCGAGCTGTGACTTTGAATTAGTGTTCTCTGAATTAACTGCCTGTGACTTCAATCGGACGCTTCCCTTTGACTTATATCTGTCTGAATCTCTGCTTTTCCAAAAATAAAAATGGCTTAAACCTGTGCCGGTTACAACAGCCTCAAGTCACTCAAGAAGTACAGTTTCATCAAGAGTCCATCCCCAACTGCGAGTCTACGAGGTATTAACACCTGGTTACCTAAAACCCAGTAGGGATCTCATTGCAAAAATGTCAGTCTGGTTCGTCGCCCCTTGTCATTCTCACTCTTGTGCTTGCATGTCTGCCAATCTCGGCTTTTGGGTATGGATCTCCTGGCCCGATGGCAGCCGCATTCGGTAAGAACGGGTTCTTCTGTGCCACTGATGCCGGTGGGAAACAAGAGATCATATGCTGGGGCAGAGGCGACAATTTTTCAGTCTCATCTTCGTCAGCCTCAGCCTCAGCCTCAGCCTCAGCCTCTATAAGTACTCTCCCATCAATGGCCTCTCTTTCTGTCGGCGAGGGGCTCGTTCGCGGGATGACATCAAAAATTTCTCGGCCACTTGGTTTCAACTTCTCAAACCTGGTACGAATCTTGTGATAGGGAGTTAGACTTCATTCTTATTAACCTGCATAACACTTAGTTAATTTTGTATGAGAAGACGAACTAATTAAATCTTAGGGAGTTAAGAGAACGAGCAGAAAGCATTGAGAGACAAGTAAAATGGTTGAAAGTATTAGAAGAGTAGAAGGCACAAGAGAACTATATAAGTGAGAGTTTTATTGAGTGAGTAAATTGTGCTATATAAATAAGAAGTATAATCTATTTATACTTACTTAAAAAAATATTCTAAAATAGTGTATTTTAAATATTTATAAAAAATATTTTAAATATATATTTAAGATGATCCCTTCTAGAAGTTTCTATAATATTCTTTGTAAGAAGTATCTAAAGATAGATATTTTTGTATAATTGTAAATTATTTTGTTGCTGTATTTGGGTAACAAAGGAGGTTGGACAATGTTGGTAGCCTATAGATGCTTAATTTAGTCCGATTTTTGTTTTCTAACATGTTTGTAAAAAGTATTTAGAGATAGACACTTTTGTACAATTCTAAATTATTTTGTTGTTGTACTTAGGCAACAAAGGAGGTTGGACAATGTTGGTAACCTGTAGATAATTAATCTAGTCTGGTTTTTGTCTTCTAACATGTTTGGTGGGCTGGACAAGAGGTGCTCACGTGATACCTTCCCTACTCAATCCTGCGATGTTCTTGTTGCATTTTCAACTTTATATTGTTGAATGTGATCGGTAAACTATCAAAACCAGTCATCTTATTCCTAACTAACCTCTTGATTATGCAAATCTTTCATTTCATCAAGTATTCAGTGTAGTTAGAAACTTTCTTTCTTTGGATCACTTTGTTAGTAAGGATATATTCAACTTCCTTATTGAATTTAATAACTACAACAATTGGTGCACGCTTGGATTCACTTCAACTTTAATCCTCATTGTCTTCATGAAAAGGCTTTAGGAGGCTTACATGAAAAATATTATGGATCTTTAACTTTTGTAGGAGTTGGACTTGATAGACAACTTTTCTTACAATTATGATGATAGGAAAATGACCCTTTGTACTTTCATACTAAGCTCTTGTGTACTTTATGCAGAGACTTGAATTAGTTAGGTGGTAACTTCACCATCGCCATGTCTCCCTCCATATACTCCTTTAGGCGTTGTTTAGAGTCAACCCATCTTTTCATCTTATTAGTTGCTTTGTTGAGAAAAGCTCTTGTTATATTTGCTTCCTCATGCCATTTTCTCGTAAACTTATAGGCAAATAGATTGTTCCCTATGTATGATAATCTCGAAAGGGCTCTTGTTTGTTGTCTTATTTTGTTGAAAGTTATATGAGAATTGGGCCACATCGAGTAACTTCACCCAATCTTGCTAATGGGTATTAACATAGTGCCTTAGGTATTGCTCCAACAAGACATTAACTCGCTCAGTTTGGCCATCGCTTTGAGGATAGAAGTTTGTTAAGAAATTCAGATTGGTCCCCAATAGTTTGAATAACTCATGCCAAAATTGGCCTGTGAAGTGGGGGTCTTTATCACTAATAATGTTTTTAGGAACACCCTATAACTTTACTACGTTTTTAAAGAACAAGTGAGCAACTTTATCAACCTTGCAATTAGTAGAGGCTGGAATGAAGATACTATACTTATTGAACCAATTGACAACGACCATGATACTTCTGAATCCATCAAACATGGGTAAAGCTATAATAAAATTTATCAAAACACTTTTCCATGGTCTCTTAGTAATAGGTAGTGGCTCAAGTAGACCAACTTAGTGTTGCTATTCTATCTTATCTTATTTGTAAACTAGGCAAGTTCCTATATATACCTCGACATCATGTATTTATGGCTAATAAGAGTGTTGTTGGATAAGAGTAAGGGTATGTGCCATACCTGGGTGATCGATGCATAGGGAATTGTGGCATTCCTTGAGGATCTCCTTTCACAAGTTTCCTTACTTCAACACAAAGACTTGATTGCCAACAACTGTTAGGACTCCTTCGTTTAATCATAATCGATAAATCTTCTCCTTACTAGTCAACTTTAGCAAGTTCTTGGTTAGAGTGTCCTATGTTATGCCCTCTTTGATCAGCTTAAGGAGGTTGCTCTTAGGCATACTAGTGGATATGATAGCTAGTTTTACCTTTCGACTCATTGCATCCATAACAACATTAGTTTGGCTTGGTTTGTACTACAATGTGTAGTCGAACTCAACCAAGAAGTCTTGTTAATGAATTTGCTTGGGGCGAGCTTCTTTTGCATTTGGAAGTAACTCATGGCGACATTATTAATTATTATCACAAATTTACTTTTGAGGAGATAATATCTCCAAGTGCATAAGTAATGGATTATGACAGTCATCTCCTTGTCTTGGGTGGTATATTAACTCTCCATGTTATTTGGCTTACAACTTTCATAGGTAATAGGGTGGTTATCTTGCATTATGACTCCTCCGATGGTGAAGTCAAATGCATCGTTATGAACTTCGAAAGACTTTTTATAGTCTAGCAGCACCATGATAGGTTCTTTGGAGATTGTTTGCTTTAATTTCTTAAAGGAAACTTGACATTTTCTTAACTAATGCTAGGCGTTGTTCTTTTTCAGTAGGTTAGTCAAAGGTGTTGCTATGGTATAATATCCCTTAATGAATTGACAATAATAATTGATAAGTCTTAGGAAGGATTGTAGTTCCAGGATCTTGGTTGGTGGCTCCCATGCTTGAATAGGTTACACCTTTGTTAGATTCATCATTAGTCTATCATATTTGATCTTATGGCCAAGGAAGTCTACCTCTTACTTGGTGAATGAGCACTTCTCCTTCTTGACGTAGAGCTCATTTTCTTAGGGAACTTTGAAGACTTGCTTAAGGTGCTTTATATGCTCCTCAAAGGTGTTGCTATGTACCACGATATCATCCAAGTAAACCACTACAACTTGTCAAGGAAGGGATTAATTACCTTATTTATAAGAGTGCAAAAGGTAATTGGCATGTTAGTGAGACTAAAGGGCATGACTAAGAACTCAAATGCTCTGTAGCATTTCATACAAGTAATCTTTGGCTCATTACCTTAATCAATATAGACTTAGTGGTAACTCGATCACAAATTTAGTTTGGTGAAGTACATCGCCTTCCCCAGTTGGTCAAAAAGATCAACTATTAAGGATATTAAATACTTATTCTTGATAATGACCTTGTTCAAGGCTTAGTAGTCTATGTACATCTACGACAAACTATTTTTCTTCTTTTGGAAGAGGATTAGAGCACCAAAAGGAGCTTTTAATGGTCAAATGTACCCCGAGTCAATCAAATCTTAGAGTTGCTTCCTCAGTTCAGTGAGCTTTAGAGGTGTTATGCGATAAGGAGCCATGATAAAAGATTTGGTACTAAGTTCCAGCTCGATGTAATGATCCACATCTTGCCTAAGAGGTAGCTTATTTGACAGTTTGGAATGTATCACATCCTTGAACTTAGTAAGGATAACCTAGATAGATTGTGGTAATATAGGAGTAAGTGTTGCTGTGTTTTCCCTATTACTAAGTTCCTTTATAGTAACAACATAGTTTTCATTTGACTTAAGGCCCAATTTGAATTGTTGGTAGAAATCATCGATAGTTTTGACTTTTTCATGCTTTTTAAAGGAATCACTCAGATATTACAAGTATCAAGAATTACAAGAGAACTTAAGGTAGGAATAAGAAAAGTTAAAGTTTTGCAGAAAAATGCAAGACCTAGCACCACTTTGAAATCATCCATAGGAATAATGGTAAAGTCTAACTTACTGGTTTAATCTTTGATTCACACTACTACTTCTTATGCTATGTTTTGAATAGGTTTTGCCTTTAAATTGATAGCCTTGATGGTGCCATCTCCCTTTGCAAGTTTGAGGCCTAAACACTTGGCCTCTTGTATGTCCATAAAGTTTTGCATTGCTCCTGTGTTTAGCATTGCATAGACAGCTTTGTCTTTGATGGCAACATCTATGTATAACAGTCTTTTCTCCTTGGGGACTGATGCAGAAAAAAGCTTGAAAAGGTTACCTAATTGTTGGATAGCTCCCATGTTAGCTTAGGGCTTATCCTTGGGCTTTTTCTTATTGAGTTATGCCATCATGACATTCATTGCCCTACGGTTGGGGTAGTCTTGCACCTAATGCGGTCCATTGCAAATGAAGCAAGGCTTTATGGGATTATTATCATACCCGATGAATTCTGGCTATGTTTGGAGTTGCCACCTAAGGATTTTTAGTGTCTACCCTCATTACGGCTTATGTCTTGTTTCTATTTGTTTTTCTTTCTCCCACTCTTATTAGAGTTATACTTGAGTGTCTCGTTAGTGACAATGGCAACATCTAGAGTTTACACATTGTGCCTGGCCAACTGTACTCTTATCTAATCCTTCAAGTCATTCTTGAAGTGGAAGAGAAGTTCTTTGTCGAACATATCAATTTCAAGCATGAGAGTAGTATATTCCTTAATATAGTCGAAAATACTACTTATTTGACTTAGGTGACTTAACTTTCCCTTAACTTCGTTGTCTTTATTATGAGGTACAAAGTGTTTTGTAATTTAGCCTTAAATTATCCTAAGTGTTGAGGACACATAACCCTTTATCCCATTCAGAATGCTTTTGCATTCACTAGAGTTGGGCAACATTCCTTAAGAAAAATTAGGGCATTATTTACCTTAGCTAAGTCATCGACAACTCTTATGGCCTTAAAGTATTGTTCAAGATTGAAGAGAAAATTCTCCACAGTAGTGGCATTGCATGGTCGGCTTAGGAACTTTCAAGCCATGTACTACAGTAACCTTAATGGCAAGCATACTAGTTGAAGGTGGAGTGTTTTGATGAAGTGACTTCATATCTCTATGAAGGTCGTGAATTTCTCCTTCAACGAGCTCCTATAGGTTAGATAGCTCCTAGTTCAGGGAGCGTAATTCTCCCCTAAATGAGTGGCTAAACTCATCAATTACGTATTTGGTAGCCTTCATGATCTTGAAATTCTTATGGATCATATTATCAATTTGCTTAATAAGTTTACTCATTTTGGCGTTTAATTTGGTGATACTTTTTTCTAAGCTAGCAACATGAGACTTCGTGGATTCTCTTATTGAGACCTTGGATCTACCACACTTAGTTGGGATATGTTGCTCCTCTCACCCATGCATTTGTTGCTCCACTTGCTACTCCTCCACAGTGGTCATGACAAAGCCTTCCCGCTTTTCATGCTCGTAGTTTTAACAACAAACAAGTTGTACCTAGGATGAAACTGTTGCTTTGATACCACCTAGACCTTATTCGTACTAACTTGTGCGACATTTGGTTGATCTTGTGTGAAAAGATGAACTAAGCAAGCCTCAGGGAGTTAAGAAAATGAGCAAAAAGTATTAAGAAGCAAGTAAAAGAGTTGGAAGTGTTAGAAGAGTAGAGGGCACAAAAGAGCTATGTAAGTAAATGTTTTATTGAGTGAGAAAATGGTGCTATATAAATAAGAGATGTGACCTATTTATACTTACTAAAAAGAATGTCCTAGAATAGTATATCTTAGATATTTACAAAAAATATTCTAAATATACATTTAAGACAATCTCTTACAAAAGTCTTTGTAATATTCTTTATTGGAAGTCTTTAGAGATAGATACTTATGTACAATTCTAGATCCTTTTATTGCTGTATTTGGGCAATAAAGGGGGTTAGACAATACTAATAGCTTACAGACGTTTAATTTAGCTCGATTTTTATCTTCTAATATGTTTGGTGGGTTGGACAAGAGGTGCTCACGTGACACTTGTTCCAAGAAGTTTCCAATACAATGCTTATTCATAAATTGCCATAGGCAAAAATCACATTTGTGGTATTTGAGGATCTTACTATTCTGGGATAGAATATGGTAGTATACATTGTTGGGAATTTAACTGAGTATTAGGTTCTTTTTAGGATTCCTGCATTAATAGCCTTATGTTTAAGAGGATTATTGCTAGGGATAGATTTAGTCGTGGTATCATTAAGGAAAGTGGTGTCGTTTGCGTGATTTCTATTACAATGGGAAACTATGTAAATCATTAACCTCCTCTTTTATTATGCTAATACTAAAGTTGGAAGAAGCCATATTAATCAATCAATTTTGACCAATCTTTTTGGGTGGGTTGCATTTATAAAATCCTAATAAAAGTATTGGTTCATAAACTTAGACTAGTGATTGGGAAAGTTATTAGAGATTTTCAATTAGCGTTCGTTAGAGGACGTTATATTCTAAACAATGTATTGATAGTTAATAAAACAATTGACGAAATAAAGAAAAGAAAAGAGTAAGGTGTTATCGTAAAAATTGATTTTTAAAAAAAGTATGACATCATTGAATGGAGTTTCCTAAAGAAAGTTATGAAAAATATGAAATTTAGAGATAGATGGAGATGTTAGATTTGAGGGTATATTTCGACTCTAAATATGCCTATATTAGTTAATGGTACCCTTACTCAATAGTTTTGAACGATAAAAGGCTTACAACAAGGTAACCTTCTTTCCCTTTTCTTATTCCTATTAATAGTTAAAGGTCCCAATTCTCTTTTCAAGAAGGGAATATAATTAGGACTTTTTGAAGGATTTGACATTGGTAGAGATATTAGGTTAACTCACTTAAAATTTGCAAATAAAATAGTTATATTGGGCAAAGTTGATGATAACACTATAAGGAATTGCAAAAAGGCATTCTGTTGTTTTTAATATTGTATTGGGTTAAAAATCAAGTTTGCCAAAATTATTATTTATAGGGTTAGAATGGGTGATGTCATGTTGGCCCAATGAGCTAGGTTCTGGAGGTGTGAAGTTGGATTTGCTCCAATGAGATATTTGGGCCTTTTTATCGAGATTAATCCAAGAGAAAAAAGGTTATGGAATCCAATTATCCATAAAATAAAGACTAGGTTGGCAAAATGAAAATCTAGATTCTTTTCTAAGGTTTGATAGCTAATATTGATCAAAATCAATCTAAGGTTCTTTTTCATTTACTTTATGTCTTTATTTAAGGTGCCTTTGTGCATAGAGGACCAAATTGAATAGATATAACATTTTTTTTTTAAGGAGATGAGAATGGTCAAAGGACAATTCATTAGGTAGGATGAGGTTTTATGTGTTGGAAAAAATCATATGTCAGATTAAATATTGGCAAATTAAGGGATAACAATTTGGTCTCCTAACAAAATGATATTGAAGGGTAAAGAATCATAATTAGGTGACTTGGGTCAAGATTCTTAAGGCAAAGTATGAAGACTATCATTATTGGTCATGCAAGTGGACTACTAAAAGGCCTCAGATGTCCTTGTTATGGCGAGATATATGCTCTATGGCATAGTAGAATGAAAGGACTTTGATTGTAGTAAAATTCAACTTTAGATTTCTTGCATGGGAAGGCAACAAAGTGAATTTTTGACACCATATTTAGGTGGATTATGAACCATTTAGATAAAAGTTTCCTTGATTGCTTGCTTTAATAGTGAAAAAAAATAGTTTTGACAAGAAGCTTCAAAGCCTGGGTGAATGGAAGTTTGGAGTAGAGAATTTCGTGATATCAAAACTTCTTTGACTGAGAGAAGGAACAACATAGTATATACATGAAGACTATTTAAGAATGTTGCCTCTTATAAGGGGAATTAAATAATTTCATATGACAAAGGGAACAAAATATTATTTTCACAATGACATTGTTTTATGATCTATAGGATAGTCTCAAGGGGAGTCTGCTAATGAAAGCCCTTGCATATGGTAAGGGCTAGCATTTCTTAAAGTGGAAATCTTTTCATATTAGCTATCATTTAAATGATTATTAATTAAGGATCGTTTAACACACATAATGGGCTATTTTAATTAAGATACTGACTACACCATATGATTGTTAGGACATGAATCCCTTAATCATCTTTTCCTTTGCTTTAAGTTTGTTTGGAAAGTGTGGTACTAATATTTAGGATGGTAAGGAGTAGCTTAGGTTGTCCTAGACTTTATGACAAAGGCATGGGAGATAAGGATAAGACTTAGTTAATGTTGCCAATCAAAGGAATTATGGGTAATGGAATTTTTTGCAATCATATGATCCATTTGGTTGATTAAGAATGAAAGCATTTTTTAGGGTAAATCTTTTCAAGTAGACAATATTTGTTATTTGATCTAGGTTAAAATGTTATGGTGGTGTAGAGCCAAATGACTATATTATTATTATTTTATTAACAACTTTATGTTAAATATTGCAAATATTCTTTTTTTAAGAAGGATCTTATTTATATAACTTAGTGTGGATTGCACCTCTAAGGGGAATCTTAAAATTTGGTAACAATGCTTCTGTCATTGATTCCATTGAAGTGATAAATATTGGTGGCATTTGGAGAAGTTATGATGAAAAGGTGGTGCGCATTTTCTCTAAGTCAATTAAGTGTTTAGTACAAATAAAGCATAATTGTTTTCAATTAAAGAGGTAATGTACTTATGGGGGCAATGAGACGGTGCTCATTCTTCATTTGTGGTCATTGAAAGTGATTATTGTACCACAATTGTATGGTTAAAAAATGGGAAAGAAAAACTTTGGTCTTTATTTTATGTGTTCAAAGACATCAAGAATAGGAGCAAAGATCATATATTCTTCATTTACTAGTTGAGAGAATGTAACTTTTTCTTAAATTCACTGGCAAAATAGGGAAATATTAAAACTAAAGACATTGTAGCGTGACTTTATCAATAATAAACTTGGAAAATTATGAATGTGTCATATATTTTGGACATTTTATCGTAACTATATCATTATCACTATGGTTAATTTAAAAGAAAATGAGACATTTTGAATAAACAAAAATAGTTTCCCTATGTTGACAGAGATAGTTAATAAGAAAATTTAGACTTGAGCTGATATTTAGGTTTTAAGTATTGAAAAATAATTTGTTTACTAAATTTAAAGTTTGACATTCAAAAATAAATAATATGCAATAACATGATATAATATAAGATAAAAGTGTTTAAATAAACAACTCATATACTACGATGTGCAACCAAAGGTAAAATATACTTTTTAGTTACTTATTACACATTTTATTATAGTTATTATTTTTGCTAACTTTATTTCACATTGTGATTTTTTAAGTAGGAAACTTTAAATATCATAAAAAAATTAATTTTTAATATGTGAGACTTACACAACAAAAGAGACATTGGGTGTTAGTTTTATGTTATTTAAGATACATTGTGTTGATTTATAAGTTTATAATAAGTTGGTTGGTTTGACTTGATTCGATATATATAATATAAGTGAGAAGTTGAAAGAACCTTAATTGTTCCTACACAGAGGGCTTCTCATTGATTTATAAGATTATTGTATGAATAGAAAAAAAAAAAGTTAAGAGAAGACAAAATAGTAGAGAAAGAAAGTTTAAATTGTTCTCACATCTTATAGTATTTGGATTATAAAAAATAAGTAATTTTTGTCATAATCTTAATTAAATTTTGAGATAATTGTGATAATTAAAAGTTGGTAATTTAATTTTAATATCTTAAATTATAAACAAGTTTTTATTGAGGTATTTTATATTTTTATAGTTAAAGTTTTTTTGAAAATTATGCATTTAATTTTTGATATTGATATCAGAATATATATGCATTGTTTCAATTTCAATTATTTGCTGATACTCTTTTTTATGTTCACGAAAATCTTAATTTTTGACCCGTTAATAGTAACTCCCTGGACCAGAGGTTTCAAGGTTTGAACTTTTATATGCAGTGGAATATACGGGGGTGTGATTCTCGCTAAGTTGCAAAATGGGGCACGTGAAAAAGAGCAGTTGTTAGGGCAGTTGCTGAATTTCCAATGGCATAATGCCGCGTTGGGGCCCACTCACTATTAAGAAAAAAAAAGAGAAAGAAACTGCTTTGGGCAGTTTGGCAGAGCCATCTTTGTATCCATCGCCACGTGCCCAGCAAGAGTAAGAAAGAATTAGTAACCGGGCTAATTTTCTAAGCTTTTTTTTTTTTATGTAATAAATTTTTTGTTATTTGACCAATGAACAGACAGCACTTCGCTTGTTAAGTTGCTTGAAAGGTGGCCACGTGTCTAAGACAGAGCATTAACCGCCAAGAGTAGTTGTACGCACGTGTGTGAAAATTGAAACAATCAAATAGACAACGTCAAGCAAGGGTGCAAGTCTTAAAGGGTTTGATGCCTGTTAAACAAATTGGAATGGCAAATAAAAAGAAAAGGGACTTGGTTTCTATACGCAACTGCCCCAGTAAATGAAAAGAAACGTATGAAAACAAAGTACAATGGACTGAAAGTCGTGTGTGACGTTTTTGTCTGGTTGGTTGCACAAATGGGTGTGGACCCAAAAAGCACTAAATTAGGGCTAAGTGCAAGGTGTCGTTGGAGCCAACAACTTAATACGTTACGACATTGTTGTTTGGAACGTCCATTTTGCACGAATTGGTTGCTGTAAGCCATGGTTCATCTAATTCTTTAATCTGTTATCATGTGAAAGCATGTTTTTGGTTTAATTCACGAGAACTAAATTAAATTAGCATTGAAATGTCATGTACGTGCATTCTTAGACATTATATACTACTACTACTACTAATAATAATAATAATAACAACAATAATAACTATTATTATTATTTTACATGACTTAAGCATATTATCTTAAAATATTGACATGCTTATGTAATTTACGTAATGTGAAACCTTGTATTCAACATATCTCTAAAAGTAATTCAAATATATTATGATGTATTACTTGTAAGTAATAATAATTTGAAAAGAGGAAAGAAATTATATACTTTAGAGACACAAACAAAATTATATAAATTAAAATTTTGTTATATTATGAATGACATACATGATGTCTATGTCATTTAGTTTGTATATTAAAAGAAAATGACATTATAAATTTTAATTTTAATAAGAGATCTAAATTTTAGTGAGAATTCATAAATTGAAAAAATTAAAAAGAATTTTTATCTACAAAACTAAAATTTTGTAAAAATTAACTAAAAAAATGATAATTAGACATTGAGACATGAAAAATGATTACAAATCTAATAAACTTTCGATCTCATATCCTTTATTAGATTATTGTTAGTTTAGCTAAGTTTATTGCAAAATTAATATTCATGTGCAGTTGTATTTGTAACATTATATGCAAGTGTCTCTTTATCCATAAATGATGATAACAAAGTTTGACCATGAATAAATTGCTTATGTAAATAGAGAAAATTATGAAATTTGGCTCCATTAAATTTAGTATAATCATAAGAGAAGAATTTACTGAAATATTTTGTACAACATTATGTTTTACAATTGAAAGTGAAATTATTATTTATTATAAGAAAATCGAAAAACTTAGTTTTAAACAAAATTAAAAATTAATATTACTTGTATAATAATGTTGAGAAATATACAAATTCATTTCATTAAAATATTTAAGAGGTATTTCACTTATCAAATGACATGATTTGTCTTTAAACAATTTTTGAAAGTGTATTCATAATTGAGGTAAAAGATTCAATGCAAGTGATAAATCTTTATTAAATACTTATGTCATTGTGTTAATAAAATGTGTGAAATAAGTGTTGATTAATATCAATTCAGACCTCCATTCAAGTTATAGAGATGAGCTGACTAACTTTAATTCAATCTACTTTTTTCTAATTATCAAGCCTATGTTCAAGCATTTTCTTAACATTAGATGCCTCAATTTTGAATCATCAAAAACAAAGCATTTATGCATACTAACACTATTTAATGCAACTAGGTAGTTTTGCCTTAATCAAAATTGAGAAATGCAACTCGTTTCTATTTTGTCATTGTGCCATTCAGTTACCAAAATCTCATTCATACGAGGGACCAAAGCAATCCTGCGTTGAATGGAACTAATTACACACATAAGCAAAGGCTAAAAGACTTAGTAACCAGCACCGATAGTTTCAAAATGCTTGCTTGAAAACGACCTGAGATCCACACAATGATGATGGAAAAATTGTAAACATCTAACATTTGCATCTGCAAATTGTAGAAGAAAGAAATTAATGAGACTAAATTATAGAATATGGTAGAAAGAAGATAATAAGAAACATTTCACTAACGAATAGTTAAAAATATAGTGTAGTAGGGTCATCGGCTACAAAATATGAGAAAATGTGGGGTGATTATTGGGTTTGATTTTTCTTTTCTATTTTTAAACATAAAGAAAGATGTTTATTAAGGAATTTGGATTAAGGGGAATTTTGCCGTCACTTACTAATTTAATTATAAGCATTTGTCGTTTTTGTATGAACGTTTGCCGTCCTTGGTTGGGTGGAGGCGATCTTAATGCAATGATGGTCTCCTATGAGAAGCATGGTGGCGGACAACGCTCCTTCGACCTAAGGTATAAGCGTGTTATTGATTTTTGGGGTTTGTCTGAACCTAGAGTCACAGATGACATGAATCGACTGCTTTGCAGGCCCTTCAGTCGGGAGGAAGTCGTCCATGCTCTCCAGACGGTATGCCAGCCCTTTTTCATCATACCTTTTGGCATGTTGTAGGGAAGGATGTACCCTCGAAAGTGCTGGATATTTTGAATCGCAATGGGATCCTAGCTCCTTGAATCATACACACATTGTTCTCATCCCAAAAGTTGTCGCTTCATTTCAATGCAAGGACTACTGGCTGATAAGCCTTTGTAATTTGGTTTTCAAGCTTGTTACTAAAACAATTTCAATACAATTGCAACTTGATTGAAATTGTTTCTGCAGTTGGCTGTAAGTGGGTTTTTAAGATCAAGCGAGACTCAAAAGGTAACATTGAAAGGTATAAAATTAGACTTGTTGTTAAAGGTTACACTTAAAAGGATGGTATTAACTATAAGAAGACTTTCTCTCCAGTCTCTAAAAAAGACTCTTTAAGAATTATTATGACTTTGATGGCTCACAATGACCTAGAGCTCCACCAAATGGATGTAAAGACATTGTTGGGCTTTTCTAGAATTTTTCTTCATGAAAAAATTCATATTTCTATAATACAGATCTTTTTTTTACGCGAATACTAGCACACAAATTATAATAAAATTGACGTACCGTTGTCCATAATATCGAGGTTCTATGGCAGAGATGAGAATCATCTTCCGATTTGTTCCTGAAAAGTTTTTTTCTTTTCTCCTACTCTTCCCTTTACTTCCTTTCATTTTCTTTGATGGTGGAGAGAAGGAAAAGATCCATAATGGCAAATGTTACCCTCTTTTCTGTGAGAATTATTTTTAATTAGGGAATTACTCCTCTTTTTGAATAATAGTTATCCTTCATATAACAATTATCTTTGAATAAGGGGAGCGGAGGGATTTTAAACCCAATGACTCAAATTACCATTATATCCAACCGACCATCATATTAAACCTTTTATATTGGGTCATACTTTAAATAACAAGGGCCACTCATGTTAATTAATTTAACAATCTCCCACTTAACCCATGTTATAACTTGATGAATCAATAACAAATAAGTGTGCACAATCCTTAAAGATCATCAAACCATAATACTTGATTGAATTAGAATGATTGGATCATGGCGGTCACATATCTTTTAGCAACATGATTCCTTCCATGTATTACATAATCATTATAATTTATAATAACTTAACTGAGGAACATTGAAACTTTAATTGTCATTTCCAAATATGTTATTAGTTATCTCATAAACTATAGGTGTATACAACTAAGTGGAGATAACAGAGCACAAACAAAACCATAACTTTAATTGAATTCATAAGTGTCATAATGATATGAACAGTACAAGACATTGACTTTCAAGAGAATATGGACCTGTCCAAAATGCCCATCCGTTCAACATGTCCAGTAAATGTTTTTAGTGACAAACTTTTAGTTAACGGATCCGCTATCATCAATTCAGTACCAATATGCTTAATAGACACTCTTTGGTATTGCACTTCTTCCTTAATAGATAGATATTTCAAATCCATATGTTTCGTACCTTTAGAATACCTATCATTCTTAGAGAAGAAAACAGCTATAGAATTATCACAATAAATTCTTAACGGCCTTTCTATATTGTTGACCAAATCAAGCCTTAAGATAAAATTCCGCAACCACAATGCATGAACAGTAGCCTCAAAGCATGCTACAAATTCAGCCTCCATAGTGGAAATACCAATGACAGACTGCTTCCCACTTTTCCATGAAATTGCTCCTCCAAGCAACAGAAACATGTAATCAAATGTAGATTTCCTTGAGTCTACACATCCAACATAATTTGAATCTGAGTAGTCTACTACTTCAAGATGACTTGATTTTTTATAAGTAAGCATATAATCCTTAGTGCCTTGTAAGTACCTAAGTACTTTCTTTCCAGCTTTCCAATAATTTATTCTAGGATTACTTTGATATCAGCCTAACATTCCAACAGCAAAACTAATATCTGGTTGAGTGCATGTTTGAGCATACATCAAACTTCCAACTAGCGACGCATAAGGAATGGATTTCATTGATTTTCGTTCCAAATCATTCTTTGGACATTGCAATTCACTGAACTTGTCCCTTTTTTGAATTGGAACTATTCTTGTAGAGCAATTTTCCATTCTAAATCTCTCTAATACTTTATTGATATAGCCTTTCTAAGATAATCCTAACAATCCTTATGATCTATTATGGAATATTTCTATTCCTATCACATAGGATGCCTCATTCATATCTTTCATTTCAAAAGTTTCAGAGAGAAATTTCTTGACATTATGTAACAAACCTATGTCATTCGCAGCCAAAAGAATGTCATCGACATGTAGGACTAATATAATGAACTTGCTCCTACTGACCTTCATATAGATACACCGATCAACGGCGTTCTCTACAAAACCATATGATGTAATGGTATTATTGAAATTAATATACCATTGTCAAGAAGCTTGTTTCAGTCCATATATCGATTTCTTTAATTTACACACCAAATTTTCTTGCCCTGTGGTTATGAAACCTTCAGGTTGGTCCATATACACTTCCTCTTCTAAGTCACCATTTAAAAAGGCTGTCTTTACATCCATTTAGTGGAGCTCTAGGTCATTACGAGCCATTAAAGCCATAATAATTCTTAAGGAGTCTTTCTTAGATACTAGAGAGAAAGTCTCATTATAGTCAATACCATCCTTTTAAGTGTAACCTTTGGCAACAAGTCTGGCTTTATACCTTTCAATGTTACCTTTTGAGTCTCGCTTGGTCTTGAAGACCCACTTACAGCCAACTCGTTTTGATCTTTCAGGCAACTTTACTAGTTCTTAGACTTGATTTACATCCATCGATTTCATCTTTTCCTTCATGACATTGAACCACTTTTCAGAATCACTACATTATATGGTTTGTTTAAATGAGACTAGATCTTTATCAATGTTTAATTCAAATTCATGTTCAAGTGAGTAAACCACATAATCATTCGATATAGTTGGTCTTTTCTGTCTTAAAGACCTCCGTAATGCCATTTCTTGTGGTATCACTTGCTCATTAGTAACCTGCAAATTGTCACTTGGTTCATCTCTTATGTATTCACTTTGTGTGTCTCGAATATCAATTTGTTGTCTTTGTGTGTTACGTAACTGTGATGCAACAAAAGGAACAACAACTTGAGTAGAAACATTGGGTGTGGAGATAACGACTTGAGTAGGAGTGCTTACTGTGGATCTTTCATTTTGTAATTCTTTAATATCCACCTTTCATAATTCCCCTAACACCGTTGATCGGTGTATCTATATAAAGGTCAGTGGGAGTAAGTTCATTATATTAGTTCTATATGTCGATGACATTCTTTTGGCTGCTAATGACATAGGTTTGTTACATAATGTCAAGAAATTTCTTTCTGAAACTTTTGAAATAAAAGATATGAATAAGGCATCCTATGTGATAGGAATAAAAATATTTCGTAATAGATCATAAGGATTGTAAGGATTATCTTAGAAAGGCTATATCAATAAAGTATTAGAGAGATTTAAAATGGAAAATTGCTCTACAGGAATAGTTCTAATTTAGAAAGGGGACAAGTTTAATGAATTGCAATGTCCAAAGAATGATTTGGAATGAAAATCAATGGAATCCATTCCTTATGCATTGCTGGTTAGAAGTTTGATGTATGCTCAAACATGTACTCAGCTAGATATTAGTTTCGCTGTTGGAATGTTAGGCCGATATCAAAGTAATCCTAGAATAGATCATTGGAAAGCTAGAAAGAAAGTACTTAGGTACTTACAAGGCACTAAGGATTATATGCTTACTTATAAAAGATCAAGTCATATTGAAGTAGTAGATTACTCAGATTCAGATTATGCTGGATGTGTAGACTCGAGGAAATCTACATTTGGTTACATATTTCTATTGGCTGGAGGAGTAGTTTCATGGAAAAGTGGGAAGCAGTCTGTCATTGGTACTTCCACTATGGAGGCTGAATTTGTAGCATAATTTGAGGCTACTGTTCATGCATTATGGTTGCAGAATTTTATCTTAAGGCTTAATTTGGTCGACAATATAGAAAGGCTGTTAAGAATTTATTATGATAATTCTGTAGTTGTTTTCTTCTCTAAGAATGATAGGTATTCTAAAGGTGCGAAACATATAGATTTGAAATATCTATTTGTTAAGGAAGAAGTGCAAAACCAAAGAGTGTCTATTAAGTATATTGGTACTGAATTGATGATAGCAGATCTATTAACTAAAAGTTTGCCACCAAAAACATTTACTGGACATATTAAATGAATGGGCATTTTAGACAAGTCCATATTCTCTTGAAAGTCAATGTCTTGTACTGTTCATATCATTGTGACACTTATGAATTTAATTAAAGTTATGGTTTTGTTTGCGCTCTGTTATCTCCACTTAGTTGTATATAGTTATAGTTTATGAGATAACTAATAATATATTTGGAAATGACAATTAAAGTTTCAATTTTTCTTGGTTACGTTATTATGAATTATAATGATTATGTGATACATGGAAGGAATCATGTCGTTAAAAGATATGTGACTGCCATGATTCAATCATTCTAATTCAATCAAGTATTATGGTCTGATGATCTTTAAGGATTGTGCACACTTATTTGTTATTAATTCATTAAGTCATAATATGTGCCAAGTGGGAGATTGTTAAATTAATTAATATGAGTAGCCCTTGTTATTTAAAGTATGACTCAATATAAAAAGTCTAATATGATGGTCGGTTAGACATAATGGTAATTTGGGTTACTGAGTTTAAAATTCCTTCACACTCCTTATTCAAAAATAACTGTTATAGGAAAGATAACTGTTATCCAAAAATAGGGCTAATTCCCTAATTAAAAATAACTCTTACAGAAAAGAGGGTAACGTTTACTATTACGGATATTTTTCTTCTCTCTACCATCAGAGAAAACGAAAGGCAGTAAAGGTAAGAGTAGGAGAAAAGAGAAAAACATTTCTGTAACAAATTGGAAGACAATTCTCATCTCTGCCATAAAACCTCGACATCATGAACAATGATACATCAATTTTATTACAATTTGTACACTAATATTTGCATAATTAAAAGATCTTGCATTATAAAAATATAAATTTTTTCACGAAGAAAAATTCTAAAAAAGCCCACCATCTTCCACATATCATCTCTGATATTCAGTGTGCTTTCGTGCCGAGTCGACTTATTACTAATAATGTGCTTATAGCCTTTGAAGCTTTCCATCAGATGAAGTATATAAAGTCCAGCAAAAGAGGCTTCATGGCTATTAAATACGACCAGGTCGAGTGGCCTTTCTTGGAGCTATTATGCCCAGAATGGCTTTCAAAGCTGATTGGGTCCAGCTAGTCATGAATTGTCTGTCCACGGTCTCGTACTCTCTCGTTGTCAACTCTTCTCCGGGAGAGCCTTTTTTTTTTCCATCCTGTGGGTTACGATAGAGACTATTATCGCCCTATCAGTTTCTATTTTGTACTAAGGGTCTTTCCTTTTTATTGAAGTTGGCGTCATCCGGATGAGATATTCGTGGATTGCGTATTTGTTGTCGAACTCCGGCAATCTCTCATTTACCCTTTGCAGATGACTATCTTATATTCTCAGAGGATTCAAAATCGGAGGGCCAAAATCTTCAATGTATTCTTTCAAAATATGAGAAGGCATCGGGAGAGAAGATTAATATGGAGAAAGCAGAAGTGTTTCTCAGCCGCAATGGGCATGAACAGGCAAAATTAGTACTCTAGAACTCCTTGAGAATTAAGGCTACTCAGAGTCCCCAAAAATACCTTGGCTTACCATTGATCATCAGCTATCGAAGAAAAAAGTTTTCAATTTAGTCATGGACTGCGTGAGGAAAAGGATCTCTTTTGTCAAAAGTAGGGAAAGAGGTCCTAATTAAGGTGGTCGTTCAAGCTATCACCACGTAAACAATGAGTTGTTTCTTACTCCCCAAGACGTTCTGCTCAGAGCTAGCTAGAGTGGTTAACAAATTTTGGTGGATAGCTCATATGAGGCTTCAAAGATTCACTGAGCAACTTGGGAGAAACTATCTACATCTAAAGCTGAGGGGGGTCTCGGTTCAGTGATTTTGCTAACTTCAACATTGCAATGTTGGGAAAGTCAGGCCTGACGCCTTATTGATAGAGAGGATTCATTGCTGGCGAGAATATTCTGAGCTTAATACTATTAAAATGGATCAAAGCTTGGCTCTAATCCCAACTATACTCGGCATATTATTTGGGAGGCATGTCTTCTGCTTCGAAGAGGAGTCCGATGGCTTATTGGCGATGGTTAGAAAGTAAAAATTTGGGCCAATTCTCGGCTTCCTAAAATAGAATGGTTTTAGAGTTCTATCGCCACGAGCTCCTATGGATTTGGTTTGGGTATCATCGTTGATAGATCAAGATACTATGGTGGCGAGAGGATCTAGTGAATAATAGCTTTCTACTCTGAGAGTGCACAAATCTTGTCTATCTCACTGAGCCAAAGAGGTGCTGTGGACAAGTTGATATGGCATTTCGACTGTAGTGGTCAATATATGATGTGGAGTGCCTATAAATTAGCCCGCACGTTGTCTATGGCACCTTCTTCGACGATTTCTGGTATGGCCGGTCCTGTCTCTGATCTCGGAGGTTGGAAAGCCATTTGGAAGCTGAAATTACCTGCGAAAGTTAAGCATCTTATTTGGCGTGCTAGACTATGGCAAAGAGGACAGCGTGTGACATGTGTGGAAGTGCTGATGAGACAGTCTCCCATTTCATGCCCCAGAGCTTCTTCATTTGTCTGATTTGTTAGTCCTTTAAGACCGTGCGAGAGATGGCTCGCTATAATTTTCTCTTGTGGCTTGAGCCTTTTCTGAGAAGAGGGGATCGGGAGGAATTGGAACTAGTTGACAATAACAGCGTGGGTCATATGGAAGACTCGGAATCTTTGGGCGTTGGAGCATAAACTTGTGGATCCGGTTGAGGTTAGTCATTTGGCTGTTTTAAAGTGTACTCTGAATTCCAGAGTAAGAACGCACGGAACCTTCTCCCCCGTAACCAGAAAATTCAGAGACAGCTGGGGTGGTGCCTCCGGAGAACCCAATACTGATGCTTGGAGGGGAGCTAATAGAAGTGGTCTTGGGATCATTTTCCAAGACTATCGAGGCAATACACTGCGCATATTTACCAGGAGTCTGGAAAGAAATCATGGCAACAGAACGAGATTCCGGCTGTTGCCTTTCTTATTCATCATGATGTTCATTTTTCATTTTTTACGACTTCAAATGAAATTTCTTTCTTACTGAAAAAAAAAAAAAAAAAGAATGACAGAGCTTCACACTTAAATTATTGCGTATGCTGAGACAAATATTATCTACATAAAAAAAAATATATATATATATATATATATATAGTACCACGAGATTCAGTCTAAATTGGTGTGAAAAGAAAAACAAAAGATTCAATGAAGATGCATGCATGATATATGTACATGCCTTGCCTTAAAAGAGGGAAGGAGAAGAGGTTGCAAATTATAACCACAATATTGGGTTGGAGTAGAATCTAACCATGAAAGACACTTACGAAATACATACAGACAGCGAGATGGGGAAGAGATCCAAAAAATTCTGACACCAGGATTCCCACACATGTTAGCTTCCAACTCTATACACGATAAAACATGATGGAATGGCATTTTTCCAATTTTCACAACTCACAAAGGTCCTCGCTCTTCTTAACCTTTTTGGATCGTTTACCATTTTCTATGCACAAGGAAAGTGGGGGGAAAGAATTCCCCTTTTGCAGCCTTTTCCAGGCATTGGAAGATCGATCTCTCTCTTCGCCTTCCTTCTCAGACCCATCCCCATCTGAGTCTCCTTTTTTGTTTTCTTTCTTTTGTTTTGTTTTTTTTTTCTCTTTTTCTTTTGGGACTGCCATCCAATTTGTTTAATGTTTATAAGCTGTAACTCTCTTTCTTTATCTCCATTCATGGTTGAAAGTGCTTTCAGCCTTACAAGAACAACATATGCTGGGCCAAAAGATCTTCAAAATATATATGTACCCGACTACACGTCTGTCGGCTTGTGCATGTGCGCCGATTGAGAGGGGCACGTTTCCGTGGGCAAAATAAAGAGGTAAATATGACCTCTATATATCAAAAAATAATTATTTTTCTTGATTGTAACCGACTGATCAAAAAGAATATATGTTTTTGTTTTCTTTGAGCAGTCAATTCAATCGGTTAGAGAGAGTGGTTTTAATTATAAGTGAAGTAATATACGTTGAAGATCTCTCGATTTCCGATGTACGAAAAAAATAACAAAATCTAACCATGTTTAGAGTAAGATGCCAATTACTAATATAATTTGTTAAAAGGGTTGTCGGTTCTTTTTATTCATTGGTGCCACTGGGTTCTTAGTGGCAACACAAGGGTTTAAATGAAATACGCAAACAATTAATTATAAATTTTTATAATTAAATTTTAAATTTTTAATATTTCTATTTAAATCATATATTTTTAAATTCATTTCAAATTAATATTTTTAAAAATAAGAAAGTTAAATTATTAATAAATTTTATTTAAATACTGTATATTTTTTAATAATTTCTGTCACTCTTAATTTAGAAAGAATCGGTTTAGAAAAAATTTAAAATTTAAAAGGTTAAACTTTAAGTGAAAATATAAAAAAAAATTAGAATTTAGTTGTAAAAATTTATAAAAATTTAGATTTTTTTTTTTTTTTTGTTTGTATATCCCAGGTTTAAACTGTAATTCCGGCCAACAAAAAACGGACAAAAATAAAAAGGGATGCAAGCTTATTACTTCGCATGAGTCATGGCCAAAAGTCCTAAAGCATGACCCTAACACGAATTTCTGCACTCAAGAGCAACATATTAAAATTGAGAAGCGTAACCGATCTACATCTTCAAGTCCGATCACTACCATAGAAGCCATCCACAAGGTCTGAGTTGCACTCATTTATTTATTTAAGTTGCGCTCTAACTGGACAAATGGGTGTGTTCCCTGTTGTGATTTTTGAATGCTTAAAAAACATACCTATTCTGCCCATGCATTTGCTTTCCTTTGATCAAGATCCATCTTATCCTTGAGTATAGATTTTATATGTCCGCAAGGTTCATTAAGTGTTTATGGTTTCCTAGACGACATTTATTGTCATTAACTCTTGTGATGTTCTTTGTTCTCTGCAGTACAAGTGCATGTACAGTTTGTTTATAGCATTTTTGCTCTATGGCTCGGTAACTGTATTAGGTCATGTTTAGGTTTGTAGTTGTAGTTTGTAAATCTGCTTTTTGAATCAAATGCAGTGTTTTAGCTTATATTTTAACAATATAATGTTTTAATATAATAAAAAATATAGAAAAGTATGACAATTTAATAATTTTTTAAGCTAATAAATTTTACTATTATATAAAATAATTGTAATTTAATTATATAAAAAAATTTAATTATTTTTTGTTTTATTAATTTATTTTAAAATACTACAAATAATGATTAAATAATTATTAACATTTACTAATAGTATGTTTTATAATAGGCGGCTGTCAAATATAATAGTAAAATTTAACTATAATTTTAAATAAATTTTATAAATTATAATGATAAAAGTCAATTGTTATAAATTATAATAAATTAAGTAAAAAATATACTGCTAACCACATTAGTTAATAAAATAAACATACAAATATAAAAAAAAAAAGTTTGCAATACTAATAAAACTTTCTAGCCAATAAGTGTACGGTAGTTTAGTTTATTTGCTTCTAATTTTATAAGTTAGATTAAATATATAAGTTATTGATATTGATCTAACTCCCTCTCATCAAAGTAAGTGAATTTATCCGATTTAAATTTAAAATCAAATTAACTAATTTTAAGAGATCAGGTCAAACCTAGGTCATACTTATTTTTAACACCAGTCATAACGCTTCATTCAAGTGATCAATTCACGATTCCGAGGAGGCCGAATAATTTTAATTTTTTGTGCCGTTTGAGTTTGATGTACTCAATCAAAACGATACTGGGTCGTGTCTTCTTCAGCAATTCTTGTACTCCAAAATTTGGTACCGAATTCGGTGCCTAATGTGCATGCTCTCCCGCGGCTCATTGAAGTTACCATAGATTAGTTGAAATTTGAACGTGCCATCCAAAAAGGACAATAAAACTACATTCCTTTTTTGGCTTCCTGTAATTTTGATCATCAATATAATCGTTATTAATATATGACAAACAAGAGGCTGGAAAGAATGCTTGATTCCCCTATTTGTAAGACATTACAGAAATGACAGGTAATAACTCATTTATTAAAAAAAAAAAAAAGAAAAGAAAACACACACACACACACACACACACACACACACACACACACACACACAAGCACACACGCACACGCACATCATAAATCCAATCACTTGTTAAATCTGACCATCTAAATGAGATGGCAAAATTTTCTGACGTACCTAAAAAGAATGATATGGTTGAACCACTGATAGGGTCTATGCTATATGTTCAAATTGGATGCCACATTTTATTTTATCTTAATTTGTTAGATAATTTCCATAATAATTTGAGGCGAAAATTTAGTGTTTTGTCTTGGTCTCACTATAGATTGCAAACAGTACCAAAGTGATCCAATTGAACGTGTAAGTGGCCAACAAGATATAGCTTTAACGATAAATGGTGGACTTTTAGAAAATTATTCATCATCCACAAGGTCGACACATGACCAATGAAGATGATGGCTTCTTCAAAAGTTTTGGAAAATTCTTTCTTAACCAACAATTTTTTTTTTTTTTTATCAACAAAGTTTACAAATATATCCCACATCTTTTTTTTAACAAATTTTACAAATATATGGAAATTCGATGAGCTTTGTCATGAAGCGTGTGTGTGTGTGTGTGTGTAAAATTTGTTAATAGGAGATGCATTGTTCATAATTTGATAATGGGGAAATAAAAATTAAGTTTATAAATCAGATATGGGGACCCATTCAAGACATTTGAAAATTGACTTGTGAATGCTCGTTTCTTGTAGATACTAATATAGACCTACCAATGGAAGCACAGGTGTTTGATGGCCAGGTTTCAAAACTTTTGTTAAGTGCGTATCAGCTAGCTATTTCAGACTTTTAGTTCTTGGTCGGCAATTTGCTACCATCTGTTTAAACGTCTGTCGCTTTGCAATTTGTAAGCGTCTTCTGTTCGGTACTTGGCATCATCTTTCGTAATCACAAACAGTTTCCGTAAAGTAAAATAAAAAAAATGTTCTTTTGTCAAAGATATTGTGGATCTTGCTTTTATCCGGCCCCGACAAGTCCCTCGTTTGGATTTGTTCGCTGATTCCCTCGTCAGCTGGCTCAAACAATAACTTAAAATAGCACTAACTTCACTGGCCATATCAAAATATTTTGAGAGGAAAAGTTGACTAATCTCAAATGAACTCTCAAGAAGTCTCCATTTTCATTTACAAATATGCATATTTGTGCATCCACTGATTACGAATTATACTGTTTTTAATCCATCGTCGTTAGAGTGGATGGATGCTTGACCATTTGATCGAGAAGGAGGCGAGGGTTTGACCCCTGCATCCTCCAAACCCCTTCTTCTAATGGTTGTTGCTTACACCATCTCTGCAGACTGAAAGAAAAAAAAAAGAAAAAAAAATTATGCTGTTTTTATGCAAGTGGCCCACTTGCGACGACAATGTTCGCCATAGCGCATCTTTAATATTATGCAAAGCAACAGCATTCATTAGCCAATGTATAAGGTGCAAACGAATTATTATTAAAGTCAAACAAGATAAGACATCACACAAATCAAACGAATCATAGAATAGGCTGGAGACAAATTAAGGTTCTTCCCTCAAAGATGCGAATAAAATCTCTTTTCCCTTCTTGCTTTGATCAATTAGCTAGCGTTGCTCGAATTTTATCGTGCATCGTTGAAATTATTCTTCCCAAATCAATAGGTGTGCTGATTCTTTTTGGCGCATGCAGCGACTCCTTGGGATGTGGGATGAGAGCTATTAGTCAGTTCTCCACTCATTCCTAGAATTCGAACACGAAATCTCTATGGATGTTCCTTTTGGGACATGATTGTGTAGCAAGATCTGCTAAAAAGAATTTGTAGCATCCTTATAGATAATAATGGCATTACCCTTCTTCAACACAGTCATATGAATGGGGAAGAAAATATTTTCATTGGCAACATACTAACATCAAGTAAAAATGACAATTACAATTACCACAACATATTTCATAAACCAAACTTGGGAAAGAATTTTAACTCAATTTAAAAAACCCATCAAACAGATCAATTTCTTTAGGCTTTGACTTATACATATGGCTTGCTAACCTTTCCTGTGAAAAAGCGATTTTTGTTTTTTTAGATGATAAGTTTAGCTAGTAATTATAACCTACGAGCATTTTTTTTTTTCATATATAATAATTTAAATTATCGATAATGTGTAAATTAACTCCGTCTGTATTGGATCTAACTAAAAACTTGAATTCATCGTTGCTGGTGCCAAATTAAGATAAAGAGAAGGTTTGCGATAAGTTGACATTCATCATAAAATTAGCCAAATCCTCATGACAGGAGTAGTGTTTTGAATTAATACAAAAGAAGAATACAAATGATAGAGACATAGAACACTAGACCGACACTCTGTTGTTTTGATGTCAACCCAAAAATGCTTTTGGTGGCACTTAAATTGACAGAAAAAAGATTCTTACCAAGACATTGACTATTCGTAGAACATTCAAATGAGGTTACAAGCATCATTGACAAACTTTGGTTGGAAGGTCATGCATAAATGGGGATGTTAACCGTGCTGCCTATTATTATCAAAATTGGATTTGAAAAGCTACAGTGAAGCATATTGAACCAAAATCCAACCATAACATAAAACAAAAACGAGACAAAGATAGGCTTCACGTCACTCAAACATATATATGTATACTGCAAACCATATTATGTTGGCACCTTTCTAATCCAGACAAAGATATACAATCATTTATGTTAGAATTGAAATTAAAAAAAGAAAAAAAACCCTTATGCTACTAGTCATAACGTTTAATGGTAGAATAACTTAAATTTTTAGTTTTAGGTCTAGATTTCAATATTTAGTCCTTAGCACACACAAAAAAATAAAAATAAAAAGACTTATTGTAGTCTGCCACAAATTTTAAACTTAGATCAAATATATTTTACACTCTCATAATAAGGATATACATATATGAGTGGCGCTAAAACATAATATTGGGCTTATTGTATCTAAATGGACACTATAGGTTGCAACTGGGGCAGCTTAAAACATTGGATGCTTTTCTTTTCTTTGTTTATTTTTTTGGACAAATGAGAAGAAACTATACTAAAGAAAAATCAATAATGGGATACGAGAGAGTCTCATATTTCGGAGAACTCCTAAGAAAACACGTATAAGAAAGAAAAAACTATTACAAAAAGAATAAAATATTGGATTAATTGTTGGCTAGAAAGGAAAGAGGAGCGGGATAAGTTGCATAATTGAATAGTAATGGGAATAAATCTATATGAAGATAACATTATAATGACAATAAAAAAGAGGAAACATGAATTACAGACGAAGTGATGGATATAAAGAAAAAGAAAGAAGAACGGAGATAAAGAAAAAGATGCATGATAAACATGATGCACAAGTATTTCTTCTTTTTTCACTTTATCTAAATAAAGGGAAAGAAAGTAAGATAGAGAGAATCCATGCGTTTCCAAGCACTCCCAGACAAAATGAGCTTCAGAGGAGGGAAAAGCAACCTTTGCTTTATGACCTAGAAAAGAAGATTTTAAACCACCATAGGGTTAGCTTAGGAAATTGGATGGTTAGTAACCCATGCCATTCATCTCTCTCTCTCTCTCTCTCTTATATGCGAGTGTCTATATTTAGTTGCAGGCTTGGGGTGCAACCGTAACCCCACTACTTTTCCTTCTTTTCCACTCAAAAACTACAGCCAAACCCTCAGAAGATTAGCAAAACCTCCCTAAGTTCAGCTGCAGGTCTGCTTGTTTTATGCCGATTCAAAATGGCTATGTGGGGGTTTTGAAACCCTCATTTGATTATGACCTGATTGATATTTTCCATAGATCTCTCTTTACTCCTCCATCAACACCAATTTCTCTCCCTTTCTACTTCTCTTGCAAACCATTTCTCTCTCTCTCTCTCTCTCTCCATGGCTCTTCGCCAAGTTTGGTGTTTAAGTAGTTACTCCTGTCCAGATATATATGCACTCTATCATGCAACTTGGATTTGATTATCATAATTGGGAGGATCTTTGATAGAGAATCATTGATATGAAGGCTTAGATATGCAAATCTAGTTAACACAACACTTCATGCTAGCAACATATGCATCACACACTACAGTTGTGGCTCATGTTAATCCATACATAGACGCTTATACTCATCTAGAAATGCATTAGCACGTGATTAATTTTATGCCAGATGAATCATCATGCGTACGTATATCGTATGTGCCTGGCTCCCTGTATGCCATTTGCAGAGCCCACCGGAGCGTCGATGGCCTCCGTGGATGGCGTATGAGGAGCCAAGCATATTCCATGTGTACTTACCATGGTATATCACTCGGTTTCCAGATTTAATATTCTATATATATATATATATATATATGTATATATATATATATATATATATATATATATAGAGAGAGAGAGAGAGAGAGAGAGAGAGAGAGAGAGAGAGAGAGAGATTTATACTTGAAGATATAGGGTACAAATGTGGGCTAATTTGAAGCCCCAAGTCCACAGGTTGTAATTTGAGAAGTTTCTGATGCTCTCGGGTCTCAACTACAGGGTACTCGCTTACTTATATCTTCTAGCTTGGAATAATGGAATATCACTTCTATGGGTTCGGGGCTTTACGCGATGTTGCTTATTTTTTGAGCGGATTCCTTGTCTTAATTAAAACTTTTGCAGAGAATCTAATACACAGCTTTTGTGAATAATTTCTGCAACTAAAGGGTCTCGTGTATTGCTCTTCTTTTTCTGATACTGATCTAACATGACTAATTGACTAGACTTTTTACTGTTACCAATGCAAGAAGCCTATGTATACTTCCTTATCTTTAGCCAAAATTCCAGGCTAATTATTCCGAAACTGTACCTGACAGCATACGATTTTTGCATGTCTCCCATCCGGCCATCTCGTAACTTGCTTGCCCATGGTCAATTCATATGACTCATTGTCTTGGTATCGCGTCCATTAGCCTCGCCGAACAACTAGGATAAAAAAAGAAAGCGCCGTCAGGCTCCACAGGGACAACCCAAACTCACAAATTCACCAGCACACCATTACATGATTACGAAGGAACAAAGACTTATCACTCACAAACAGTGTGTGATGAGCTGATCCAACTTAATTAAAGGAAAGTTAGGAGAGTTAAAATTGTCTTCTCATTATAGCCATACGTAAGTCTTTTACATTTATAAAAATGCGTAATAGACGCTTTGAAAAAATGCTTGATAATTTCACAGACTTTGAAAAATAAATATAATACAAATTCCCATCGATTCTTATAATAAAAGATTATTGGGCTGTGAATAAAATATTATTCGATATAATGGTATTATCTAAGGCTGATTTATGGGTGTTATTTTTACATGTGATGAGATACTAAAATATACAACATGATATAAAAATTTCATACTTTTCCTTGTGCATTTTGTAAGAAAAATATTTTTCTTATTATACTTTATTTTTTAAAATTAATACTAAAAATGTTAATGTTATAACACAAAATTTATATGTATAGAATGCATTCATTGTAGACTTTCTAACCATATATTATTGGTTAATTTTAAATATGCTAATTAAGAATAATTGAATCTCAAAATTTTGAATTAAATATAAAATTTTAAAAAGAAATGAACAATATTTGTAATGAATTTCAGTTTTATATATTTAAATAGATTTTTAAATACATATTTTATATATTATTTTAAAAGTCAACTATATCAATAAAATAAAGATGCCAAATTATAGTCTGTGTCAAAATTTGACAATGTGTAAATGATGGCAAGTGCATTGCACTCTCCAACTAGGCGAAAGAAATAAATAGGGTATCTTTTTGATTGATTTGATATGGGTGAGATCACTAATATACATGATAATTACTATTAAGAAGCTATCATGTGGCAAATTGACCAAAGTTAAAAAAATCATTATAATTTAATGTTCTACTAACTAATTAGAGAGTGGCATGTGCTTACATACTAACTAATAGGAATATGCTATTTTATATTAATTTTGAATTATTTTGAAAATGACTTATTTTTTTAAAAGTTCGTTGTAATTAGTAGAAATATTATAAAAAAATAAAATTTATACCAAAATTTTTATAATTTTGTTCTTTATAAGATGTTGATATTATTTTTCAAAAATTAGTTGATTATAAAAAAAATATTTTTTAATATTGTTATTTTTTAGTGTTCTTTTAATTATGTTAAAAATAAAATATAACTCATTTGATGTGAACTCTAACTGAAAAGATCATTAGAGAACACTTCAGAAAAATGAAGTTTGAGTTTCTCAAACAATTCAGTAATTTGCATAACCAACAATTCATTTTCTTGCACATTTAAAGACTATAAAATGTAAAATAATGAAAAGCTTATGAAACATGTTAAATATGAGATTCTTAATTGATTGTCTTGAAATCTTAATAATTAAAAGACTTAAAAAAAGGCAAGATAAACATTGTACTTAAGTGTTTAAAGGACTTACAAAGGACTAAAGTATATTGTGAGTTAGAACATACTTTGCACATTATTAAGTGATATGGTGATTTAGAAGATGACTTCAAGAAAGCTAGTAAGCATTGTATTGAGCATGTTACAAGGTGTTCTATTGTGTTGTCAATAAGTCCTTATTTTCAAACTACAAGGCATATCCATTTTGGCAAAATGAAGATTGGTTCATGGCTAATTAGGCTCAAGGTTATTCAAGATACTGAGAAGGATGAAACTTCACCAATTAATAGTTCTCTAGTTTAAGTTTATGACCTTTTCTAAACTATATGTAAAAAGATGTTTAAGTCTTAGTTATGATGAATGATGTTATTGTAGAAATTGTTTTATATTTGATGTTATGTGTATTTATATTTGTTTCATGTATATAAATTTTATTGTAAATGTCTACTATGTTATTGCATGTGTTTAGTTATCTATAATACTCAACACATATACTTTGCATCTATGAAAAATTAACTAAAGGAATTTTTTTGATGGGAGTTGTTAGGTTAATAAGATTGTTGATTTTTCACTTAGGAACTCAAATTTTGCATAATTTGAAATAAATTAAAATAATCTTTTCTTAATATAAAAAAAAGATGGTTAAGAATATTATGAGCTTTTGATTCTTTAACTAATTTTAGATTATTGTTAATTTATTTCAATATTGGTGCAAAATGAATTGTTAAAATACTAGTATTAATCATTAATAAATGTCTTAAGGTTGTTGTAACTATGACTATAAAGAATATTGTTGGTGAACTTAACAAGTAGGATAGGCTGAATGGTGAAAATCATGAAATTTGATACCACAAGATTTATCAGCCATTTCATGGTGGGCCTTAGGGCATTCCTCAACTTAGCAAAGGATAGACCAAGACACCTTTAAGGCTTAGAAAGAAAGAATTGTATGACTTATATAGCTTTGCTTAAGAATAAGGAAGATGATCTCATTTGTGAATTTGAGGAGTAAGAAATTACTAGACAATGTGGTTGACATTAAAAATAAGTTTAGGGGTATTTTGCCACTAGATTAAGAGAGTTGATGGTTAATCTTGACATTTATATGTAGTTATATCATAACATGAGGTAACACTTGTGGGTGATGTTTAATATGACCAAAGAGATTAAAATAGCTAGTTATACCTTCATAAATGAACAATAAGTTTGGGCTATTTGTTTGATCCATTTCTTTAAATTATAAGCACATGAAAATTGATATGATGTATAATGAAACTATTACAACCTTTGAAGTTCTTGCCATATAATTTTAAAGGAAAAGCAACTTTGGGTTGCTAAGTCCTTTGGTTTAATGAATGGCTTATAGTTGAGACTAATTCAAAGGTTATTTTTGGCTTGAAATGTAAGTGGCATTATAAGTATCATAAGAAAGGAAAGGGGAATGGACAAGTATAAAAGAAGAATAAGAATAACTATCATAAGGGGCATGGTGGCAAGAAAAGAGATAAGACCAAAATGATATGTTATAATTGTGGCAAATTGGTCATTTCACTCATAAATGCACTGAGCCAAAAAAGTTATCATTTACTCTTACTTCTTATTATTTAGCTAGTGTGTCAGCTCAGTATTACTTATTGAATATGATCCTTTGTATATTGTAGAAACAAGAGCTAAAACTATGTAATTAAAGATCAAGAAACATATTAGAAATTTTGTTGAATTGGAGCCGATTCAAAATTAAAGTATGTAGGGAACAATGCAAAGGTAGAAATCAAGGGGATTGACACTTACAAATTAGAAATTTAAGATGGACAAATCCCACTACTTTATGATGTCTTTTATGCATTTAAAATTCAATAGATTTCATTTATGTTTTTGTTCTTTTATGCTTAAACCATAAATCTTGTTTTCAAAAGTCGTGTTGCAAATATTTATGATGACACTTCTTATGTTAGTCATGGGCATTAGCTAGATAGGTTGTTTGTGTTGGATATTAACTATGGTGTTTAATATTTATAATAGTTATTTTTCTATTATTGCATCAACCAATGATAATGCTATAGATGTAAATATCTTGCATGCTAAAATAGTTCATATTGGGCAAGAAAGAATAAATAGATTAGCTAAAAAGGGCTTTGTATACTCACTTGTTAAAATTGAATTGCTCATGTGCCAATATTGTTTGGCAAGAAAAGTAGTTAGAAAATCATTTGGCAACATGGTTAAAGTCAAATTTCCATTACAATCAGTCTTTTTTAATATATGTGGTTTAATAAGTGAAAGGGTGAGGTATGATACCTCATATTTCATTACTTTTATAAATGATTATACATATTATGATCATATTTGGAACATTAGAATACTTTAAAAAATATTTAAGGGTGGTAAATAATTAGTTAGATAAAATAATTAAAATCCTAAGAAATGATTAAAGACATAAATATTTTTCTAAACAATTCAAGGAAATATGTGATTAAAATGGTATAGTTAGACAATTAACTAGTCTTAAGATGCTACAACAAAATGGTGCTGTAGAGAGAAAAAAATAAAACCCTATTATTAAGGTAACACTTTATTAATAGTTACATATATACTTAACTACATATCTTTTAAATCTCTTACTTTTATGAGTAATTTATAACCATAGAGGTTTGCTATTTATGCTTATGATACATCTCATATACATGAGAAATTGGGTCTAAAAGGAAAAATGATGTCCTTTTATAAGATACTTTGAACACTTTAAAGGGTATGTATTTTTTGATAAATAAGTTGACAACAGGATTTCAAATTTAGAATCACGTAATATTATATTCTTAAAGAATGAATTTCTTAGTAAAGATGATATTAATAAAAATTTCATCTTTATGAAATAAATGATTGAGATGGTTATAACAAACAAAACCCGCAATGAATGAGGAAATGCCTCAAACTATCAATTTTAATACGAGCGTTATGCCATAAGTTGTGTAAGGTTTGTAATAACCTATATTACATAAAAGCAATTGCAAAAGTATCTTATATTTTCGCTTTGAGATTAAAAGGGAAGTTTTTATGATTTCCCTTCATGATAAGGAGAAGTCTAAAACAATAATTAAGATTTGTGTATATTTTACTAAAGAATAACAAATAAAAGTTATAAAAGAAGAGATAAAATCCATAAAATATAACTTAGTATGAGACTTGGTAGATTTTCCATAAGGACTTAAAGTTATTAGGAACAAATAGGTTCTTAAAATTAAGTATAAGGCAAATGGATCCAAAGAAAGGTATAAAACTTACTTAATGGCAAAAAGTTATATTTAATAAGAGTGTATAGACTGCAAGGAAACCTTTTCACCAATGGTAAAATTGGCCTTAATTTGCCTAATTTTAGTTATAGTAACAATTATGAATTTAAAATTACATTAGATAGATTTTAAAATTGTTTTTCTCGATAGAAAACAAGACGAAGAAGTATAAATAGAAAAGTAGGTTTTATTGTTTAAAGTTTGTAAGTTCTAAAAATCAATTTATGGCTTAAAATAATCATTTAAATATTGGTATTTAAGATTCCATCATAAAATAATCTTATATGAATTTGTAATGATTAATGAGGATTATTGTGTATATGTCAAAAGATTTGAAAATAAATTTGTAATACTATCTCTATATATAGCAACATTTTACTAGTTAAAATGATAAGGAGTTTGTTATCACCATTAAAAAATGATTATCCTCTAATTTTGAAATTAAGGACATATATAAGACAACTTGCATATTAAGAGTAAAGATCCTTATAGATTGTTTCAAATGACTTCTACTTTTATCACAAGAGTCTTATATCCATAAAATCTTTAAGCTATCTAAAATGAAAAGCCGTAAATTCATTAATGCTCCAATTATTATAAGCAATGACCTTAGCTTTAAGATATGTCTTGAAATATGATAAAAGCATAAAGAAATGAAACATGTGTCTTTTTATAGTGCAATGGGTAATCTAATATACTTTATAATTTGTACTTATTTTGACATTTGTTATGTTATAGGATTAGTGATTCAATACCAACCAAACCTAAGAAAAGTATATTGGTAAGTTATAAAGAGAATATTTTGGTATCTCAAGACATTACAAATTATTTATTATGCTAGTAAAGAAATGATTTATGATTAATTGACTATTTAGATACTGATTAAAGAAGAGATATAGATAAACATAAATCTATATTAAGATATATGTTCTTGCTAAATGATGACACCATGTCATGGAGTAATAAGAAGCAAATTTGTATTGTCTTAACAATGGAGGAAGAATTTATAGCTAGCTCAGTTGTAGGGAAAGAAGTTAATAGTTGGGTAACTATTACATATGCAAAAGATCTTAAGTATCATTGTAGAACCAACCATATTGATACCAAATATAACTTTATAAAAGATGTTGTGTTATAAAAAAATGTGATTTTATAGTATTTTTGATACATGGGATAATAGTAGAACCTCTAATTAACTTAATACCAAGTGATATATTTCAATCATGTGTTAAGTTTATAAGAAAAGTAAAAGTATGCCAAATATGTTAAGATTAATTTACTCATATAAACAATTGCCTTTGATATTGAGAGAGCATATAAATATGAGATCATCCTATGAGCAAAATTCTATATATATAGAAATGGTTGCCTTGAAAAGCCCAAGATGAAACTATAATGAGTAAAAGCCAATATATATTTTCACTCTTTATATAATCTCTTAAAAGCCAAATATGAGATTTTAGTTTGACATTTATAAGTGAGTAACTCATTAAGAGAACTCAAGTTAGATGCTTAAGAATGATTGAATAAATATATATATATATATATAATGATGTTATAAGAAAAATAAATGAAATGATATATGCTTCTTACAAAGAATGACTATCATAACACATATTTCATACCACATATGCTATTTGACTAATAAGAGAAATAAAAGAATCAATCTTTACTTCTTCATTGTATAAGTCTCTTTAGTTATTATTATTTTAAAAATTATATTTTATATGACTTTTAATCTTATTTTACAGTTACAATATGAAGTATGTTACTTTAGTATATTACTTATAGTGAAGAATTATTTGACCTTTTGAAATATGACTAAGAAAGTGGTTTTATTGTAATCATACAATATAAGTATAAAAGGAAGATTATTGTTGTTTGATATTTTTTATATGTATTTATTGGTTAACTAATTATGTTCATTTATGTTGAATGAAATATAATTATAAATACATGTGAAGAAAAGAAAGTCTAATTCAATTTAAGACAGATACGATGACCTGAGATTAATGTAATAAAATACATTAATGGCATATCAAGACATGAATTTTTATTATAACAAAGTTCATATTTTTTTTAAGGTTGTAGTAATTATGTATTTTTAACAAGTGTATAAGATATGCTTTCAAGTATAGATATATTCACACATGACATAGTTTATTTGCTTATATGAATCATTTATGAAGAATTGAATATTAAGAAACCTTTTTGAGAAATGATTAGGTCATTCCAACTTATTATGTATAAGCGAGAGATATAAGTGTCATTAAGTTAAGTTGGCCTAATTATAAAGGGCTAACCCAACCTAATTAAGGGAAAGTTAAAAAAGGTTAAAACTTTTTTTTACTATAGATATACATTATAGAGAATATATATAAAAAAAACTATAATCATTAATGTTAATAAAAATATATTATAGATATTTTAAACAAATGCTAAAAAATTTCTCAAACTTTGAAAATGAACAAAATATAAATTCTCTATTAATTCTTATAGTAAAAAATTCTTTTTGTTATATTATCTAATATAATAATACGACATAAATTATTAAAAATGTTTCATTCATCAGTGAATGGTAAGTAAACAGTCTATTGTTATTTTGTGAGGCTTTTAAGGGTAACTATGTTCCTACCCATTTCATCTTATGCTCCATAATCATGTGATGGTGTGGTCGTGAATTTGATATAAATCAAAACCATGGAATCATTTTTTGTTATTATATATTAACAAAATATGTCCACACAAAAAATTATATATATAAATAAACTATGTATGATAAAGTGTTTTAGATGGTAATGACATTTTTGGTTCGGTTAATGTTCTAGATTGAGAATGGCACACAGAGTTGAATATTATTTTAGCTAATTTTTAATCTTATATAGCACACCATTCTCCTTTTGACATCCTGTTGCGATTAATTTTGTGATATTTTCATAGGAGGCACATACTCATTCTTAGGTCATTATGATTGCTGCTCGAAACAGCTCAAACTTTGAGATGAGAGAAAAACTAAAGGGGATCTTGTATCATCTAACATGCTTTAATCAATGCCAAAGAACTAGTGGGAGTAGAATTATATCACCTTATAGCAGGTTAAAAGGACTCATTCCTCCGGGCCATGGGTATAGCGCTAGATTATTAATGAAAAGTGTTAAATTAGTGTAAAGCCCCTTTATTAATTCCAATCATCAATGCAGTGGGTCAGTTGAAGCTAAAAGCTAATTATAACAAAAAATGATTCCATTTTGTTTTGGGAGCGTGCAAATGGGATAGCATTTGACAAGAAGGTGCTGCTTTAACGAGTTATACATGTCGATGCTTTAGATATTAAAGGTGACTGACTAGTGCAGTTGGCCCAGTTTGAGTCCAGATGTATGAGGATGAGGAGTACACAAAACCCCACTTCTGCATTTGCTTCTTGCTTTCGTAAATTTCAAGGATAAAAGTTGATTCACAATTGAACACAAGTGGAAGTGTTATTAGTAAACAAAAGGGTTTCTTTTTATCTCATCAATAATCTACTTTTTTTTTTTTTGCTAAATAATGCTGTTTGCAAGATATGAATTTAAATTGGTTTTTTTAAGCGAGTTTTGAGAAAAATTCCAATAGAAACTTCCAAATTAAAGAAAATGAAAAGAAAAAAAAAACAGAATAAAAAAAGAAAATAACATTGTCGTCCATACAGAATCATGGCCCTTGTGGTCACCACAGAGACATAGGTGGAGTGAGTTCACCGGCCTGTCCAGATATAATGAAACACCGCCTTTAGATGCTTTCAGGGTTATCGATCCCTGCATAAAAAGCATAGGCACAATCATTCTGGTCACGCTCCCCCGTCCCCCATCTCTCTCTCTCTCTCTCTCTCAAGTCAGGGATGCAAGTAAGAAAGATGTCGGGAAGCCTAGCTTCCTTGCTGTTCAAGCCACAATTGCAGCTGGAGACCAAGCTGAAGAATTGGTGTTTTGCTGATGTTTTTGGGTTAGCCTCTGACGTTGGAAACCAAGAAGGAGATTGAATTTCAAACAAGAAGCAAGTTATTTAAGGTTTTTGTCACAAGATGATTAGCGAGACTCAGTAAAAGTTGTTGTTATGTTTCTGCAGCACTTAGGAAGTAGAGATTACTTGCTTAAGTTTGATTGCTTGTAACTTTATGTTTAAGGAATGCAGCCATACTTGATATAATCATTTTGTTTTGTTTTTATCCTTGTAAAAGACTCCGTATAATGAAGAAGAAGACAAATGAAATAGTTGGATTTTTCTCTCAGAATTTTCTGGTTTTCTTCCATCTGCAACTCACTTTCTGCCTCTCTCATTAAAAAAACCACATTAGTTTCTTCTTAGGAACTCAAAAGTGTGGATTTTGGGGAAGGTAAAGTGCGTAGTTGCAGTAGCAATATTATGATCATAGCTACTAGGGAATCTCATACAAAACACTAGACACCTCTTTCTTTCCCTTTGATTGGCCACAAAGGAATATGTTAGACGCTCAGGTCAAAGCAGGTCAAAAGGACACTTTGGTCAGATAAATTGGGGGGACCACGTTTCACATCTCCTGAGATCAATTGTGGGATTTTGGGACGCCAAAAATTAAATCCAATCCTTTTCTTTTGGAAAATGATATGTAGACTAAGAAATTAGACATACTTTGTAAGTGGGGACCTACGGTTGATGTCACTCTTAAATAAAATAATATATATATATTTATTATTATTTTTTTTTACAATTTTTTTTTATATATAAATCATGCAGTGTACATGAGATCTACCAAAATGTGCAAATAACTTAAATTAAATATGCACAGAGATAGATCAAAAGTACAAGAAGAGTGATAATTTACAGTATTATACTTCTCACCTATTCTTGTGTATATTTTGTTTTTCATATTTACATATTTTATTGTTTTTTATACATATTATATAAATTTAAATAAAAAAAATGCTCAGGTGGGTCATACGTAGGCTGTGTTCCATTACTGTAACTTCTCTCTTTTCCCCTTCCTTTTTAGTCATTGATTTCTTTCCATAATATCTTTTTTTATTGTTTTTTCCCATAAAATATTTAGTTTGGTACAAGAGCTCTTAATTCATAGAGAACATTCTCCCTGTATTGATCATACATAAATAGTGAAAAAATGAGGATGATACGTGTGAACCATAGCGGGCTTACACCTTCCACGAGGCCTTGTAGAGCTTTTAC
Source organism: Bruguiera parviflora (assembly GCA_019804595.1). Lineage (NCBI taxonomy): Eukaryota > Viridiplantae > Streptophyta > Magnoliopsida > Malpighiales > Rhizophoraceae > Bruguiera > Bruguiera parviflora. The sequence continues at coordinate 4,348,310 of CM034054.1, read as the reverse complement.
AACTTACGTGTTGTAATTGGAAGTACTCTTACACTTAAGTAGTCTTATTAATTGATATCTACAAAACTAGGTTTCATGCTCTATCTCCCACAACAAGATGTAAATGCTTTTTTTTTTTTTGAAAGGTTACGAAGTCACTTCAAATTTTATATTTGAGGTCGATTAGTTTATACTTAATGGATCGTAAATGTCAAAATATAACAATGCATGAGATTTCTATTAATTAATCATATTGTTAAAAATGATTTCAAGTATATGTTACCAAAAATATAAATGTATATATATTGCACCAAAAACAATAAATGTTATATGCATTTAATTAATGTTATTTATGCTGCCTTGCCTATCTCGTGACTCCTATAACGAAAATGGTGAAAGAAAAGAACATCCTTTGTTGCCATAATTCTTTTTCCAAGTAGTATAACAAGTCACTATTCTTAGGCAATCACGAGTTAAAAATATTTTCAGGAGATTTTTTCTTTTTCTTTTTTAACCTCCAAGAAAAAGTGTGTATGGGTTTCGAGATTTTACGGCAGGTTTCTTTTAGTTTGCCAGCTGCAGATGTTTACACCAGCATATGATCTGTAGATGCAAGATATATGGTTCTCAATTTCAGTGACTTATTCTCTAGGATTCTCCCTTGGATCAGAGCATGACTGGCAAGCTGCTATATGTTCGTATATGGCACCCCAGTATAAGATTTGTAGGTCATGTAGGGGACTAAAACATATTCCATGTAATTTTTCCAAAAAAACGAGAAAATAATTCAATGGTTTTCAACAATTAAGAAAGGTATGTAGACACTTTCCTTTCCGGCCTTTTCATATCGTAGTTTTTTTTTTTTTTTAACCAGGAAAAACCTTTAATTATTGTAACTCGATTTTTGACAGATTTTACAATATTATGAAGGGCTAAATATAATGTCTGCACATTTTGTTTAACCAAAGAATATTTGCATTTTTTTTTTTTGGTCTACTAGGAAGTTTATTAGGTCGAAGACTATATGATTAGAGTAGCTCTCCACGTTCTCATTAATTCTATATCTCCTTCTTAAAGTTAGAATTCGAGAACTTTAATATAAGAGTTTAAGTGCTCAATTACTGAGTTGTTTTTTGAAGAATTGTATACTTTATACCATGCATATTTATGATTTGAAAGTTTAGGGCTTTACATTCTTAAGAAACTTATATATTGAGATAATTCCCTTGAAAGTCATAAATTTGTTGGATTTTTTACTTGAGTTTAATTTTCTTTTTAGCTTTTTAAAATTAGTCCTATATGTTTTGTTTTCATTCCAATTTGGTCCTTTTATGGATGGAATGCAGTTTGGCCATTGAATACGTATGTTGACTTGTGCAATTTTTGATTAATCATTCTCTCCCTCACAAAACACAAAACCTTAACCTTAATATTTTCCCCAAAATCAGGAATTAAATATGAAAGATCTCTTCATCAATAATCTGATGAAGATGGTGGCATTGTGAATGAAATCCCTAACTCAATCCCTAACATTATGCTTCGTTTGCCACTTTCTCCATCTCTATCTTATGCCTCTTTTCATCTCTTTGTTTTGTGTATTTTCTAATTAAGCACAAAAACTGAATATCTTAATCCTATTTCCTTTCCCCAAAATAGAAACCAAATATCTTTCCAAATGCAACAGCCCTCTTTATCAACAATTAAAAGCTTTCTAACATAAAAAATGAAATACCTTTCCAAAGCTCTAATATTGTGATAAGCAATCATGTGTCTTTATATGTTGTTATTAAGTTTTGCTCAATTATTGGGCAGCCACTTAATTTTATGTTTCTTTACTTTCTTCCATGTGTATATTTGTGTTCAAATGTAGTTGGTGATTAGGGTTTGTTTTACATAAGGTTCCTTTTAGGTTGTGTTTGTCAAATGCTTTTTTAAATTAGTTTTTTTTTTCTTCAAATTTTTTGTTGGTAGCTAAGAGATATGGCATACATTTTTGCATCTTAAAAAAGCAATGGTTTGAAAACTATCTTATCCCTAGAAGATTTCAGCCAAATATGTCTAAGAGATAAATTATGTATAAGTGAAGATATTGGTGAACAATCATTAGTGCAATGGAGTGCTCAGGAATGCCAAAATTTTTATAAAATGGTTAACAAATAATTGCTTTTAGAATTTGGCTTCCATCTCCGAAATAACTTTGAATAAATTAAAAGATGTAACAAAATGACAATTAAAGTTGGAAGTAGACTTCTTTAAATGTCATAAGGCAAGGAATATGGTGGTTCAGCTGATGTGTGGAGATGCTAATGAATATGTGAAACTATGACACTACAAAGTCAAGATTGCAAGGAGTAATCTAGGCATAGTAATGGATTTAAAATGCATTCAACCTATAATTAGAAGGGAGTTGCTTAAGTTTAACATAATGTATTATGCATTTGATTGTTGTAAAAAAGATTTTTATCTAGATGTAGAAAAGTAATTCGAGTAAATGGGTGTTTCTTTAAAAGGGTGATTAGGGGAGAGATACTAATGATAGTTGATAGAAGGAAGAATAATCAAATGCTTTTAATTAAATAAGGGTTGTTGTAACTAAGTCCATAGGCACTTAGGTCAAGGTTTCTTTACTTTTGAAAGTTTACTTGGGCATGATTAATGGATAAGAGTTGACAATAATATTAGATCAACAAAAGGTATTACTTTATTATAAACATTTTCCATTTGCTAATGTAAAATTATATTTATGCTAGTTGATGCATATGCTTGATTTTTTTTTTATTGCCTTCAAGGCTTAATAAATGCAATTGGCCAAAAACTCTTCGGTGCAAAAAATAGGTGTTATAGGATGCATCTTTTTGCCAATTGAAGGCAGAAACACAAGTGTTTAAGACTATAAAGAATGTTCTGGAGTTAAATGAAAGCCATAAATGAAATTGAAATCAATGCCAAGATGGTAGAGTTAAGAGAATAATATTTACTTACACATATTGATATACTAAAAAGATAAAAAGAGAAATGGCGTAAGGTTTTTTTCAACCTTGATATTAAGTGTTACATTATAGATAATAACCTACATGAAACATTTAATGGGATGATTGTATTTGCTAGGGCTAAGTTTATTATCTCTATGTGAGAGGTTATTTGCATTTAGATAATGAGGAGATTGAAGAAACTAAGGACTTTGGAGTTAAATAGTCTAGTACTATTGGTCATAAAATTAAAAGGAAGCTAAATGAAAACATTAGGGAGGGTAATCATTGTGCACTAGAGTGGAATGGCAGTGAGTGCTATAAAATAAGAAATTAAAGAGAAAGGCACATTATCAAGTTAGAAAAAAGGACTTGTACAGATGAAGCATAGATGTTGTATGGTATTCCATATATGTATACACACTTTTTATGCAATTAATAGTAAAGTTAAGGATCCAAAGGACTACATACACATTAGTACAAAAAAGACATATGAACATATGATGTATTGGCCAATTATTAATAAGTAAGCCTTATTGTAAAAAGGCATATGATGTATTGACCAATTATTAAGAAGTAAGCCTTGTTGCAAAAAGGTCTTTAGGAGACCAAAAAGAGCGTGAGGAGAGAAGAATAGGAATAGTACCATCCAAGCTTAACTAAAATGTCAAGAGTTTATATGAAATGACATATTAGTTATGCAAGAAAAAAGAATATAACAAAGAGACTTGTCTAAAAAAAAAAAAGAGAGAAATTGGAGTTTAACAAAGTGATGTAAACCACTTTACTAAAGAAATTGGACTTGTCTAACCTACTAAGCCCATGTGAAGAATTTACTAAAGAAAATATGAAAAATGATAACAATTAAGTTAGATGTGTTGATTTAGCATAAGGAGTTATAAGAGATGATTTTGTCATGCCAAGTAAGCCCAATCATCAATATGTTATGGCAAGTTATTTAAAGCATAATCTTCCTCTTGTTGTGACACTTTAAGTATTAAAACTTGTAAGTCATGCCATTATATGGTTAAGACACACTAGTTAAAGGAATTATGCCAAAAAAACTAGGTGTAGATGAGTTGATGTGGTTAGGATGACATCATGTAAGCCATGATAATTTTAATAATTAAAAATTCAAAAGCTTGAAAAGACAATTTAAAATTTGAATTTTAAGGAAGATTGTTAAAAAAATAAAACTACTTAAGTAAAAGAGGAAAATTTTAAGAAATGGAAGAGATAGGGAAAATGAGATGGCTTGACAATAATCTAAAGTAAGAGAGAAAGACATGGGCATCTTAGTAAGTGTTGAGCATCAAATTATAGGTAGAAGAGATTGGCAAAATTGCAAATATTTGTGGTTTGAGTGGAATTTTAACTGTAAACATCAATTTGTTATGAAGGAAAAGGTGCATGGTAGGAGGGGAAATTGTTGAGACTTTTGTAGCATTTTCTAGGTAAGTGCTTAATGGCTATAGGACTTAGGTGTTAATGATGGAGTCAAAGAAAGAGACTATGCCTTATGGGTATTAGAATTGATGATCCAAGAATGCAAATCTCCTCCTCTTCTTTAATTGTTCTCTTTGGATCCCAATAACACTTCTTTTTCTCTCCTTCTCTCATGTCTCTTTATTTTACTACACCCCTTCCCTCTTACTATCTCTCTTAGTTTACCATTATCAATTTTCAACACTTTATAACATTTAAAGAGAGTTAAGTCATGAAATTAAACATTCCTAGTTGCTTGTTCTATCATTTAATACAAGTAATTGAATATTGTATATGGTAGTTCATTTGATTCCTAAAACACTATTATGAACTTACCTATCCACGGAGTCAAAGACTATATCTAATGGTAGTTAGTTTCTTAATGCATTTTGCTTCCACATTTCCATATTTTGTTATGCATATTATGGACTATGCACTATATTCTTTATATTTTTTTCATTTTTTAAGCTTATATATGGACTAAGAGTTTTTGAATAAAACCACCAATCTTTATCCAAACAAATTTTCAATTGCAATGAGCAATTTTTGCTTCCTAGTTTCAATCATCATAGCCTATAGATGATCTATAAGGAATAAAGTTAGGAATTAAGCCCGTAAGGCCTTAAAACTAATCAGGACTATAGTAATTTGGTATTAGAGTCAATAATAGCTAAGACTCAATAAGACCTTAACATCTTCTAACTTTATATGGTTGGCTTAAGTGTTGGTTTGGAACAAGTAAAAAAGCAACTTTTGAAACTATTATGAGCCAAAAAAAAAAGAATCTACCAATCAATTATGACCTATTGTTAGAAACATAGATAAGGAAGCAATAAGAGGGAGTGTTGTGTCAAAGTTGGTTAAGTTTGATTTTTCAAAATACAATGGCTTGAAAAATCATATGTCTTGA
>CM034054.1:4310944-4342957 GCA_019804595.1 Bruguiera parviflora | reverse complement strand
TTGGAGGACCAAACTCATATTGTGACTTATCACATAAAGGATGGCATTCAATTACGGTATTAGTGGCAAAGAAAAGCTAATTATGATGTAATGTGGGAAGACCTAAAGCTTGATTTACTCAAGAGATATGAAACCTCCTCTTTTGAAAATGCTTTCTCTAATTCCTACAAAATTGAAATAGACAAGGACGCTTTAAGATTATGAGGCTTAGTTTGATTGACTCTTATCCAAAATAGACATACTAAAGGACTTATAAGAAGTAAGGGTGTTTATTAATGACTTTAAAGAAAACTTGAGGATTGATCTATAGGCTTAAATACCCTATAACTTAAATGAGGTTATCATAATAACTTGAATTTATGATAATAAACATACCAATTGGCTTGAATAATTAGGTAAGGACCCCAACAAAACTTTATAAGACCTATGTGAAATAACAATTTCAATCCACAGGAGAATTTTGCTAATCCTAACAATGACATTTCCATAAATATGGCTTGCTAATTCACTGAGGTAAAGCTTTAGGAATGATGTCAAAAGGGTTTTTGCTTTCAATATGATGATCTTTATACTGTGAATTACCAATGCAAAAATTTTTTCCTTATTAAGTTGGAACACGAACTTAATGACATTAGAAATTTTCAATTTGAGGACAAGTTTGATTGAAACAATGATTCATTAGAAATCTCTCCACACATTTTAGCTAGAGTCTTGACATCGTAAACGATGAGAGTAAAGGCTAAAGTGAAGAGGATTATTATCATTATGTTGGTAGATTTTGGGTCTTTTCATAACTTTCTCCATGACTGGATTGTATGAGTTGTAAACCTCTTAATTGAACTAGACACTTTGATGAGGGGATGGTAGCTAATGGGGAATGATTGTCTAGCATAGAAGTTTGAAAAATGTAACTGTTCAACTCTATGACTTTTATTTCAAATTTGATTTTCTTCTTCTTAATTTTGATGGCCATGATGTGATTTTGGAGTTTCAATGGATTTAAACTCTTAAGCCAATTCTTTGAAATTCTAAAGATATCGTGATGAAATTTAAGATTAGCGATAAAGTTCTTACATTCCATGACATTGGGATGATTAAAACATAATCGATTCGCAAGAAGGCATTTTACCAAGCGCTATAAAATAACAACGATAAAGGCATACTTTTACAAATTTCAATAAATGTCATAAGGACAAAGGAGTCCATTAAATCTAAGGAATAGAACTAAATTCAACTAGATTTTTAGAAGTTTTTTAGCCCTCAAATGGCTTACCATTATGTTAGGATCATGATCACTATATTCCATTATTGACTAGAGAAGGACTAATGAAAGTTAGTCTTTTTTGCTACCTACACTTCCAAAAGCATGAGATTGAGGGGCTAGTATCTAAAATGCTAAAGCAAGGGATGATTTGACCTAATCGAAGCTTATACTCTTCACTTGTCCTTCTTATAAAAAAGAATGATAGGTCATGACAATTTTGTGTCAACTATTGGGCTCTCAATAAACTCACCATCAAAAACAAATTTCCTATTCCAATTATTAAAGAGCTTTTAGATAAACTTAATAGAGTTCATTGGTTCATTAAACTTGATTTATGGTTTGAGTATCATTAAATTTGCATGCATTCATACAATATGGAAAAAATAGTTTTCTACACCCACTATGGGTATTATGAATTTATGGTAATACCATATGACTTATCTAATATATCATCTGCTTTTTAAGTACTCATGAATAATATTTTTAGGGACATTTAAAGAGAATTCATTTTTGTATTCTTTGATGATATCTTGGTTTATAATTGATTTGGCATAAGCATTTATATCATGTCAAAATGATTTTTTCTATTTTGAAAACCACTTAACTTCTTGTGAAAAAAGAAAAATATCAATTTTCTCTACAATAAATTGAATACTTAGGACATGTGATTTGTAAAAATGGTGCGATGACAAACCCAAACAAGATCCAAGTTATGACTAATTAGCCCAAACTTATTATAGTCAAGGAATTATGTGGGTTTTATATAGGTTTCTAGGTTTAGCTCAATATTAACGGAGATTCATTGCTAACTTTGGTTCCATAGATTGGCTTCTCACTAATTTACTTTTAAAGAGCATTCCAATGTAATGAGGAAGCTAAACAAGCCTTCTCTTGGCTTACGGCTCTAGTGTTAGCTCTACCTAGTGCTACATTTCCTTTTGTTATAGAATGCAATGCATTCAGAATGGGCATTAGAGTAGTTCTTATGCAAAACAAATGTCTCATTACTTAGTCTAGTAATATCCTCAGAGGTAGAAATCTTTCATTTTCTACTTATGAAAAGGAACTAATGACTCGAGTCCTTACATTTCAAAAATAATGCCCCTATTTACTAAGCTGGCACTTTATTGTTAAAATAGATTAGAGAAACCTCAAAATATTGGTGGGAACAAAAAATTAGTAATGAAGGCACATCAAAGATGGATCATTAGGCTTCTTAGATATGACTTTAGCATTAAATATTGCTAAGAAAAATCCAACTAAGCAGTTGATGCCCTTTCTAGGTTAGGGTAGCCTAAGACTTTGGCTTTTTTATCTCTAAAAGCATAATGGCATCTTTAACTCTAACACTATAATGGCTTGAATCAATTTAGGAAGGAAACAACTTTCATCTAAATATTCAAAGACTTTACCACTTGGTTCAAAAGGATGAGGCAATGAGACGTTGGCATATTAGTCATGGGATTTTGTTTTTCAAAGGCAAGATTTATATCCTCAAGAATTTTCTCTTATTTCAATCTTGTAGGAGGAAATTCATGGGAACAACCATGAATCCAACTTTAAGCCTCTACATTGTCTTAAGCCTTTTTTTGGAAAAGCATAAAGGAGTTAGTCTAAAAATTCATATATGGGTGTAATGTTTGCTAATGCCAAAAGATTGAATTGTAGAAGTTGACAAGTCTCCCAATTCCAATGTATGTATGGGCTAATATTTTCAGGGACTTCATTGATGACCTTCTTTTTTTTAAGGGAAAGACCACTTATTTTGTGGTGGTAGATTGCCTCTCCGACTTTCTTCTTACTATTAACCTATAAATGGCTTTTAGAATTGCTCAAGTTTTCTTCGATAATGTTTTCAAGCTCCATAGGATATCTTAAAGTATTATATGTAATTGAGACCCAACTATAATTAGCTCCCCTTAAAAAGAACTTTTCAAGCTTTAAAGTACTTATTTTAATTTTAGTTCTTCATACCATCCATAAATAGATGGCCAAATAGAAGTAATCAATCGAACTATTAAGATGTATTTACAGTGCTTCATTAGCTCTAAGCCGAAGGAGTGGATGAATTGGACTACATGGGTTGAACATTGTTATAGTACTAGTTGCTATTTTTTAACTCAAACCACCCTATTTGAGGTAATGTGTGGGAGACCTCTACCAATTCTCTTATCTTACGTTTTAGGCACTACCCATGTGTAAGCTATGGAGAATGCTTTACTTAAATTTGATGTTATGCTCAACGAGCTTCATGGGCAACTTTAAGTTGCACAAAATAAAAGGAAGCAAGTCTATGATAATAAGCACATGGAGAGGCAATTCAATGTAAGAGATTAGGTCTATTTAAAACTCCAACCTCATGGATGAATATTTATTTTTAAAAGAATTAATCAAAAGCTAGTTGCTCATTTTTATGGGCCATTTAAGGTGTTAGAAAAGATTGGCAAGGTGGTGTACAAGCTAGATTAGAGGGAAGTTGGGGATAACATTCTAGCTAGTCCTAAACTTCTTAGGTTAAGTGACATTAAATTAGAGAAACCAAGACAACCAAAAGCAATAATGGATGCTTGAGGCAATAGAAGAGAAAGGGGGTTGTTAATTAAATGGAAGAGCGTGGATCCTTCTAATACAACATGGGTTAGTAAAGAAGTTTTTTTTTTCTCAAGTTTCCAAGCACTAAGATCCTTAAAGACAGAAATTGTTTTAGGATGGGACAAGATGTAATAGACTCATCCCCCACTTAGCAAAAAACTTGGTCCAATGTTTGGTGGTGACTTAGTCCAATGGTAGTTAATTTCCTAGATTTTTTTGCTTCCATTTTTCCATGATGTGTAATGCACGTTATGGATTGTTCACCATATGCTTTACATTTTCATTGCTCTGTAAACCTATATATATGTTGAGAGTTATTGAATAAAACCACCAATTTTTATCCAAGCAAATTTCCAATTGCAAATTAGCAATTTTTGCTTCCTAATTTTAATCACCATAACTTATAAGCAATTTGCAAAGAATTAGATTTAGTGTCAAGGCCATAAGGCTTATTAGGGACATAACAAAGACATTTTCTCACTTTTGGTTGTTTGATTGGTTGGTTGCTTGAGTTGGGATCTTTGAAATTCACTTTATTTTGCAATCTTGTCATTTATTTGTTAGGCAAAAATGGCTTAGAATTCTATTTAGGTTTTTTCTTTTTTGTTTGAAGAAAGGAAAACAAATGATTTTTCTTTCCCAAAAACATAAAGATTTATGGTTGCATGAGTGCAATGATAAAATTTAATGATATCCCCTTTTACTTTTTCTTACTCTTATCATTGTTGAAAAGTTATATGATTTTTTCATTATTAGCTGCAGATTATTTGAGTTGTATGGTCAAGAAACAAATCTAAAATTACTAGCGAAAGAATTGCTTCCTCTTTAAAATGTTAAAACTAATCTAAATTTGCCACTAACGGGGTGGTAAGTAGAAACCAATGATTTCTATCATGTTGATCGATTCTTGCTTGGGTCTTTGCTTCTATATGGCAAACCTTTTTTAGTTCAATCATATATAGGATGGACATCTTAAACTATTGGAGGGACCAAACTTGGGAATAATTTTAGATGAAGCAAAGGCACATAAATTTGTTCAAGATATGGACTTTAAATCAGTTTTCTTATTTCTAACTTTCGTGGGTGATACCTTATTGTTTATGCAAGTCTATGCATAGGATAAATATTACAATTTTTAAATGCTTAATTATGACAACTATTATAAATGCTAGGTAAGTATTAGCTAAGAAAGGATTCTTGAGAAGATGGCAATCTTTCATTTGACTTGTTCATATTATAGTAAATCCCATGATGAAATTTGTGTCTAAGAAATGAGAATTTTTATCTTTTTTTTTTCTTTTTTCGAATCAACCATGTCAATGCTTTTATAAAGAAATCTAGAAAGACTATATGTTCTTGGTATTAGATCATGTATTATTTAATTTTGATGTATCAATATAATTGAGTGATTATTCATTTAAATATATTTGTCTATATAATATTATTATTATATATTATAAAATATTTAATTATTTATTATACATCGAGTTCAAAGGTTAAATAAAAAAAAAATCTCATTTGATACAATTAATTATATAAGATTAAATTCATGTTGGTGAAAATTAATTTGATAAAAATAAATTTATACTAGCAAAACGTATTTTTAATAATTTTTTATATTAACAAAACTCTATTTTTTTGTTTTGTAACTCATAACTTGAAGACAAAAAAGAAATTCTTTTTTTCAAAGGCTCACAAGAAAATAAATTGTCGGTACAGTGGGCCAAGATCAAGTTGGAGCAACGTCTTCCTATCTTGGAATAATTTCTATTTTGGCAAAAAAGGCAAGATCTCGTTGTCTGAATTTCTTTGAAGTTACACAATGTTCACCTTATTAGCTCAACAATTGCATATTGTTACTTTCCTTTTAGATGACTTTGAAGAAGGGAAAATAACTAATTTGAACTTATAAATTGGCATTTTATTACGTTTTTTTCTCTTTCATTATTCAAAGGAATGAAAATATTTTCGGCTTCTCTTTCTTTCCTTTAATTATGTTTCTTCCCATTTTCTCCTAGCACAATCATAGTGTTATTTAGGATACAGTTTCCAAAATTTGTAGCACATTCAGATGTTTTTTGCGTTTATTGTTGAACTGCAAGTACTCTTTTTGAACACTTTTGTTGCTTATTCTTCTTATATTTATTGCACAACTTATTCTTGACGTTGCAAATTGTGACTTGTTTGGCGCAAAAATTTGAAATTCAGAATTTCATATTATTCTTTTTTTCTTTTCTAGATAATTATAAAAAAATGGTAAATAACTAATTTTGAACATACCAAAATTGACTTTTATCACCCTTTTTTTTTCTCAACATTCAAAGAAATAAAACTTTTTTCCCACTTCTTTTTATCGGTTGTTTTTCTTTCCTCCCATTATCTCCTAAGTGAAAGCATAGTGTTCCATATATATTTTTACTACTGTTTCTCTCTTTTGACACCTTGTTGCTTGTTCTCATTATCTCCTAATTTGTTGCTTATTCTTAGTTAACAACAAGGCTGGCGAGGGCAATATTTTGCGTAACACCTTAAGTAAGCAGAGCTCTAATTTGTAACATTTTAATTTAAAAATCCCCGTGCATATATATATATATATATATATATCTATACATATAATATTAACCCCTTATAATATTTGATTTTATTATATTTATTAAGAAATATATTTTTATTTATATTTTATTTAAATAAAAACAAAAAAAATTAAATTATGAATATTATTTTTAAAAGAAAGGTAAATTTAAAAATATTTTTTTCTATAAAAAAGAATAATTGAAGATTAATGTTTTTTTTTAAATTATTATTTTATTATATTTTTCTTAATTAAAAATCATAAATGAGTAAATAAAATACATATTAAAATTTTAATTTTATTAAAATATTAAAAAAATTATAAATTGATTCTTAAATTAATATTAAATATTAAAAATAATAAAAATTTATTAAAAAAAATAAAATTTAAACCTTTAATTTTAATTATTTTTTTAAATGTAAATATATAAGAACATATCTGATATAAAGTTTGATTATCCCTAATTTTAATTACTAAATTAGAGAAAAAGTGTACATTGTACCTTCAATATCTAAACTAAAAATTTGTCACATATATATCATAATTGAATGCATCAAATGTTCAACTAAGTGCAAATAAATAGATAGTACAACAAGAATAATATTTTACACAAACATCTATATTTGTTGTCTCTCTACTTTTTAAGAAAAAGTGTACAAGAACATTTTCTAATTTTTTCGGTCGGGTCTTATTAAACTCCTACAACGTGGCAAGGTCTCAGAGTGCCACATGACAATGAAGCATCGGGATGGCATTTGGCAGTTTGCACTAGCAAAGATGCATCAGACATTGGTTTACATGACCATAGAATCTAGCGAGAGAAGGGTCAAATTATCATCGTAGTATTACTTTTTTAAAAAAACTATTGTTATTTTTAAACATTTAAAATTTTTCACTAAAAATTAGTAGATATATAATTAAGACATCAACATATACAATAAATAAAATAAAATGTGCAAAGAATGATGAAAATATTGAGTGACGTAGAGTTACACATTCTTCAATTCTTAGATACACAATGGCCACTAATTTCTACGACATTTTATTATTCGTATTTTACTTTTATTTCCCCTTCTCCTTCTTTATTTAACATGATAACTTTTTTTTTTTCAACATTATTTTTTTCTTTCTAATTACTTTAGCTATATAAATATAGACAAATTATAATACACTAATACACGAGTATATTTCTCTTTTTGCTAACAAATATATGTATCTCATATAAATCATAATTTAGAGAAAACTTTTAATAATGTACTCATAAATTACTTTAAAATGACAAACAACCATTGAGTATCGTATCTGGAAATGTGATAAGTAAAGAGGCAACCAATATGCCAAGAATTTTGGTCACCAAGAATTCCAACTTTATTATGAAAATTTTTTTATGTGATGATCATCTATTTATGGGGTAGATTGGACAATTTTAACCCGTAAAGTTCAAATAGATGCATTTATTAGGAAAATTTAATATAAATTATGGTAAAATAATAACTTTTCATATTATATCACTGGAGGATTCAGCCAGAGGATGGCAAGAGCGATGAATATCAACAATTAATTGCACCATAAAATTGGATACAGTCAATGAATATCCATTTTTGCCTTTTCTCCTTTTAACGAATCTTTCACAGGTTTATAAGCCATGGCGGCAAAATTTTTTGGGCTCTGGGAGGGAATTTCGAACCCTATCCATATTTCTTTTTTGTTTTTCCTCTAAACCACCACCCTATCCAAAATTCTTCATTTTAGCTTCCCATTTGTAGCTTATTATAATTTTATTCAAGAACATGTTTGACATAATTGTTTGATTATTAAGATGCAACATTAGTTAAAGAAATTACTATCGATTCTAATTTGTTTAGATATAATTGCATATGCTTATTTGTTACAGTATTAGTATTTTCTAAATGTATAATTTTCTGGCATAAAAATAGAAAAATAATTATATGAGTAATTAATAGAAAACTATCCTTTCATTCCTAAAACACATTATTGACCCAAATGCAAGTACTTGATTGAGGTCATATAGCTCATTGATGCTTGGTAAAATCTCAACATTATATATAATAGAATGTTATCAAGCTGTGCAACAAACTAGAAATTTATTGAAATATACTTATTCTTTTACAAATTAAATCTAAGAAACTCAGTCAATTTTGGTCAAGCATAAAGATCATGATTATTTGTTAAGGCAAGAAAGTGGCATTGATTTACCCGAAATTATTTAGTGAGGTGCTATGTTATCTATAGAAAGTCATTGATAGTGAATTAGAATATACTTCTTAATTTGTGGAACAACTTGGTATTTTATTGGAAGATAATTGTTCTTTTACGAATTCAATTGTAACAACTTAACTAACTTTGGCCAAGTACAAAGAAAATAATTCTTCACTAAGGCAAGATAATGGTATTGATTTACCTGAACTTATTTAGTCATGTGCTACATTATCTCTAGAGAGTTATTGATAGGTAATTGCGATAGACTTCTTAATTTGTGCAATAAACCATTAATTTATTAAAATAAACTTGTTCTTTTATAAATTCAATTGTAAAAACTTATTTAATTATGACCAAGTATAAAGATAATGATTTCCCCAAACTTATTTAGTCATATGTCATGTTATCTCTAGAGAGTCATTGATCGTTAATTACAATTGACTTCTTAATATGTGCAACTTGTAATTTATTGGAACATAACTCTTTTTTAACAAATTCAATGGTAGAACTTAGTTAATTTTGGCCAAGTATAAAGATAATGATTCTTGGCTAAGGCAAAAAAGTGATTGATTTGGCCAAACTTATTTAGCTATGTGTCATGTTATCTATAGAGAATCATTGATAGTGAATTTCCATAGACTTCTTAATTTGTGAAACAAATTAGTAATTTATTGGAACATATTTGTTTATTTACAAATTCACACAAAGTGCCTCATTTAATTATAACCAAGTACAAAGATCATGATTCCTAGATAATGAATTAATAAACAGAAGACTAGGCTAGAGCTTTTAGGGTAAGGATAAGAACTGTTGTCTTGTGCCAAGGCATATGTTTGAGAAAGTTGTTATTTGCTTAAAATTTTCTTGTAAGAACCATATTTTATGGTGTTGTAAAAACTATACTTAAAACTTGACATTCACTTGATTTAGCTCATACTAGGACAAAAAGTGTTTAACTATAACCTTTTGTTAAAAGAAAAAATTATAGTGGAGGATACTATGTCTAAGAAATAGAAACTTTTATTGGCTCTTTTAATTTTTGTTAATTTTTTGCCTTTTATTTTCTCCTAATCCAAGCAAGATGATAATGATATGGTTAGCATAGAATGTTCTAAATTCAAGGCAAATTCAACATTCTTCATGTTTAATATTAGATTGTCATTACTATTTTTTGATCCCTTGTTGCTTATTTGTTTTAATTTATTGCTCATTTTGTCTTGGCAGTATATGGTAAGTTGGAAACTTTTTAGCTCTTTTTGTTTTTTTTTAGTTAATTTGGTTCTTAATTATTTTATTTTATTTTGTGTTACTACTTTTATGTAATTGTATACTCAGAAACTAAAAATGATTGATTGGCCTATTGAAAATTGATTTCATTTTAAAATATTAAGTCTTTATGTCTAATAGTTTGATAAAGGAGGAGATTGATGCTATTAGAGATGGTAAAAATCATATATAACATATTGATACTTTGAGCATGTGTGTGTGTGTGTGTGTATACATGTCTCATGTTTTCAATTTCTAATGTTTAACGTGATATTTTGGTAATCTTGAACTTGTGTCTTAACAAATCCTCGATTGAGGCTATCATTGGTCGTGAGGTATTTTGCAAATTGTTGTACTGTGCATTTCATTTGTTCTATAGTTAGTTTATAGTTGAATTAGTATTTTGCAAATTGTTGTTATGTGAAATTTCTTGAATTTAAGGGTTTCTTTTCTAATCATCTTTTCCTTCGTGTGTAACATGTAACAAAATCTATCTTCTAGTTTCCTTTGAATCATATTGTTTTACTTGCTGACAAACTTTATATGCTTGTCATAGATGAAAAAGACAAATTTTGGTCAATAGACTTTCAAATTGTTCCCATTACAAGTTGTCAATAAAATCCAGAAGTTGTAGAGATGGGTTGCCCTAGAACCTATAGGCTTAATGAAAGTTTACTTTTAATCTTTAGTTGAGAAATCAATTTTGTGAAAAGTTTTGAATTCACAAGTACTATCATAATTTCTTTTTGTAAAATGTTCTCCACATTTCTATATATTTATATGCAATATATGTTTATTCCTATTTTATTTTTTCTCCTCTTTTCTATACACATTTTGAATCACAATTCCAAATTGTCAACATTTTTTTGTAACTTCTCTTTTATTCAACATGTTTTCTTTGTGAGATTTATTATCGCTTTTATGCATGCTCTCTTATTAGGTGTTGTTCCATTTTTTTGACATCTATTAAAATGTATTGAAATAGTTTATTTTTTTTCTACTTCTTTTATTTTTGACATTTTGGTATTCTTAGTTAAAGTGTATCATAGCAAGGTAATGAACAAACCATTTGGATAAAAGAAGGCATGCCTCACAAATAAACATTATGCAATTTGAAATTGATGATTAGTTTAGTGAAAATTTAGATCTTGATGCGACTCTATAGGATTGGATGGATATAAATGATTAAAAGTGGACTTATATTATCAGTTTCCTGAGATATTACAGTAAAAGTATTTCTAACTTTTTATTTTAAATGTTTAGTAAATATTTAATTTTTATATAAAAAACTGACATTTTTAATTTTTTTTTAATTTTACCAGTAGATAATATAAATGAACTCAAAACCAATAAAAGATAGAAAGAAAGGTCTAATCCAGCAGCAATGGCAAACTTAAGGTCTAAAATTTTGATAAGAAGGTGACAATTGAGTAAAGATAAGAGTGTTACAGAATAAGGGAGCCCGAGTATAAGAATTGGGCAGTAGCAACAAACTGAAATTTCATTTATTCTAGATGGCTAAATTGCACCAAGGATGATACATTTAGAGTTTTCAGTCCTTAAGGAAGGTATGCATAACACTTAATGTTAGCCATTTAATGAATGAAAAGAGAATCAATACCATATTAGTCTTTTATATTTATTTTGTCTTAATCAAGTTTTTTCATTTTATATATATATATTTTTTAACAATTGGTTAGAATTTTATAGAATGAATCAAGATTTAATATCTAAGAGACAAAGTTTGCATAATGCAAGAGAGCAACAACCAATACAAGATCAAGTGTAACAACTAATGTAAGAAGCTAACTAGGCTAGTTTCAACATATTTTATATTAAGTTACTTTATTGGTTATGAACTTATTTTCAATGTGTTGATATTGTTTTAAGGCAAAAAAAGAGGTGGGAACCTACAACAATAAGTAAGGTACACACAAGAAATGTCAAAAAGTATAGACTTATATTTTTTAATGCTAATAACCAACCCATTGGCCTTAATGAGAAGGAACTTAATAAATTCAACACTTTTCTTGGTGCCTTGGCCAAAAATCCAAATAAGGCAACATTAGATGTAAAGAATTGGCATAAGGTATTAAGGGAAAATAAGGATAAAATGTGGGAGTTATGCAAGTAATATCATGAATTTTTTTTTCTCTTTAGACAAGTTGCCTATTTATAAGATATTTCCAACTTATTAATTGTATTCTAAGCATTGTAGAAAAATATTTAGTTTATGAAGAAGGAAAAAAAATGAGTATTGACAACAATTGCAACAAGTTAGAGATCGTATAGATATTGGTTGAAAAAAGATCACTTTACCAAATACAAAATCAACAAAGTCAGACTAAAGCACCATCCAAAAAATATACCTATAAAGCAATTCTTGATTGTTCATATATTAGAACTTAGGAGAATCATAAGTTCACTCTAACCAAAACATGTATATAATGAATTTGCTATTTTTTTATACAATAAATAATTTTAATTTCATTCTTTTATATATGTATATATAGGTAATGACATGAATTAACATAACGAATTGGAAAAAGTGAATATGCACACAACAAGTCAGAAGAGCTTTGCATGTATTTGAGAGCCAATGGTAAGAATAGACATATTATTATAAATAATGTATCTAATTTTCCTAAATTTTATTTGTTGGAAAATTTTAGATTTTGCAATTTGTAACCATATGTCTTTTATGTAGTTAATTTTGGTTGATTTGTTTAAGTTGTTTTTAAGATTATTTTCATTTTTCAATTATTCACAAAACAATGAAAATTCTAATAAGGTGCCACCTTCTCAAATGGACATATTCAAGACTACTCTCATAAAAAAATTTTTTGATAAAGTGTACACATAATTTAATGGAACTATAAGTCAAAAAATTGTACACTTAGGTTGTATTTAAGTATAAAATCATTTTTTATACTTTAATAGTTGTAAACTACATGTTGTTATTTAGGCTAAAATGGAGGAGATTTAATCAAAAAACAAAGGAGCTAGCAACTAAACAATTGATCTTTTTGTTGTAATCATGTGATTAGAGCATCCTAGATAGGGACAACGTTATAGGAGAGATGAGAATCTTACTTCCTTGAAGGGAAAAGATGTTGTTAAGGATACTATGAGAGTGCCTACAAATTTTATATGATCAATCCAACAAAATATGGAAAATGAAGTGCAAAAAGAATTGAAACTTAAAGTGCAAAAGAGGTTGAAAGCTCAAAAACCTACAATAGTATAAGAAATCTTCACTATGATTCTCTTAGGCTTGCAACCACACAATCTTAGTCTAAACATCAATGCTAGTATGTCAACTATGTTTTTTCTAGTTGTTGGTTCGCCTAGAGACTCTTTTGGTACTCCATTTTTGTATAACTAGCCAAGTAATTGTTAATTTTCAATAAGTGCATATAGTCCATTAAACCAAGTACATTTATAGACATATTTTATTTGTTTACCTAGTTGGCTATATCTTTAATTGCTAGAACTTATATCTTTAATATTTAGTACGTGCATATGTTTAAGATACCAATTCAATTATTTTCTTTTTATAGGATGATAACAATATTGATGATAATAATGCTCATTAAGCAACAATGTTGCCTCTAATTTGATTGGTTGACTATCTTGTAGACTATATTAAATATATGCACAAGATAAAATTTTTTTTTACAAATCTTATACTTGTAGACTTTTTATATTTATTTGATAATTAGTGAATGGACAAAGTAATTATTTTAAAAATTTTTTGTCAATTATGAATAAGTGAAGTTAAAAATTAGTACAAATAATCTAAAATTAATATGCTTATTACTAAAAATCATTATTAGGTTTAAAAATGTTGCTTTCAATTCTAAAAACCACTACCTTTAGGCAAAATCATTGTTTTTATATTTTAAAATTGTTACCGTTACAACTCAAAATTGCTACCTTTAATAGTCAAAACTATTACCTTTATATTTTAAAACTAGTATTTTTATATCTCAAAGCTGTTACTTTAGCTTATACAATTGTTATTTTTATATATAAACACTACTGCCTTTGAATCTCATAAATGCTACCATTCTGTCTTGAAAATGCTACTTTTTGGTACTAATACTCTTGCTTTCACCACCCAAAACCCTTACAATAGCAAATTTAAATCATCCTTGTTTGTTAACAAATTATTGCCTATGTAATTATAAATCATTATGTGAAATTCTCAAAAACTAATGCTATTGATGCTAGGAATAACTAGATTAGACCTTAATGTAGTAGGCTTTTTTTTATTGTAATAATCTTTAAAGTCATTACATAAAATTTATTATAGTATTAATTAAAAGCCACACTCAAAAAACCATTACCTTAAATATTAAGCAATTATTTAATGCCTTTAAGTAACAGTTTTTTATCATTACTATAAGTGTTTATGGTGTAATGTTCAAAAATTTGACATTTAAAATTGTATCTTTTTTTTTTTTTAGACAATTATAAAATAAGAGCAAAGTTGACTTTACAACTAATTTTGACTTTATCAAAGTTGACTTTTCTTACCCTTTTTTCTTAACATTCAAAGAAATAAAATTTTCTTCTAGCCTTTTCTATTTGTTAATTTTCTTTTAACTCATGTTCTTCAAATTTAAGTTTAATGTTAATGACATAATTAGGATACAATTTCCAAAATTTATAGATACATGTTTATTATAAGATACTATATAATTGGATATGGAGAAAAGTAATAGATGCCAAGAAACCATGAAAATTTGATGTCAGTACTATTTGATAAGACCCAAAATAGTAAGAATAATACATGAGGGTGTGCAAAGGATGGTAAATCATATTATGGTCTAGAAGTATTATTTTAACCTTATAAATGTTATTGATATGGGTAACATTGCTTATAAGTAGTAGTAATCAACCTTATGGAATTCTGCTCTAAAACATAAGGTTATCAAGGTGTTGGAGTTATAGATGTAGAAAGGTCAGTTCACCTTACCAATGAGGACATTGGCTTTCATAAATGAAGACAATTTGTTAGTCCCTCAAGTCTCTTGCCTTTAAAATACAAGCATTTAATAACACTTTGCATTAATGCTTGGCAAGGAGTTAGTATGAAATGGTCACATTAAGGAAAATAAGGTGAATATGGAGTCAATTAGCATGGCAACAAGCTGGGGGAGATTAGGTGTAAGCCATGGTGTTAGCATCAAATAGCAACTCTAATAGAGGCTAAAGCATAAGGTGCATTATGGCAATATGTGGTGGAGTTATAACAGTGTGCAATATCATTAGTATCAAGTGAAAAAGGTGTTTAGGTCATTGGTTGGTGCAATAATGCGCACTTATGACATGATAGTGTGCACTAGCAATACGCCCACTTGCTATTGGCAGTTCAAATATATTAATATTTCTTTCTACTAAATGACCAAATTTTCTAATGCCCTTTAAAGGAGTATGCATGTCTCATTTAAGGGTTAGCCAATATTGGCATATGAATAAAGGTCCAGGTTGACCTTATGCAAGCATAGGCTAAATTGGCCAATATGTGTTCTATAGATTAGCTATAGCATCCCAAGATGTTAGCATACAAGTTAAGATATGAGCCAATAATAGGCTAGGCAATATATACACATAAGTTAAGTGTACATCATTAAGTAGATAACTTGGGAGTGTGCAACAAGCAAATATGACCTTTAGCCCTATGAAAATAAAGATATCATAAGTGGTGCTTCCTAATAAAGAGATCATAAGTAGTGCTTCCTAATAACTTAAGCATATGACTAATAGGCAACATATATTTTAATCAAGCCTTTTAAGTGTCTGTTTCTCTATAAAGATAACAATATATAGAGTTGTTACTTGATAAAAATGAGGGAACATTTGTGGTTATCTTGGAATGGGGAAATTATGTCATCAAAGAAGGAGAAGGTGGGTCAAAAAGTGTTATATAAGGCACTTGAATATAAAGCTTGCAAATGAGGGAGTTTGGGCACTTTCATAGACTATTAACCCATAAGATTATATATCTACTAAGGCATTATTAGATTAGCAACCAAGTCATACATAAACTATGTAGTAAAAGGTGTTAATTACAAACTTCATAAATAGATATACGTAAGCAAGGACTTACAAAAAGTCCAATTTACATACCTAATGGAACCTTATTGTTTTAGCTAGAGAAATTCTTTGCCATAAGGCTATAGAGACATAGAATATTAATAAGACCCTTAGAGGGTTTCCCTTAATTGATGAGAGAAGACAAGCCAAGATGGTATGCCAATGAAATGCCCTTAGTAAGTAGTATTAGCATGCCCTTACTAATATGCTCTAGTAATGAGAGAGGCAATGGATTGACACCTCGTTAGGTTAAGTCACAAGTACTAGTAATAGTTGCCCCTTATTCGAGTGCACGAAAGTTTTTCACTATGATGCACATCTTTCTTATCGAATTAGGTTTTACTAAGGGAGTTTACTTATATAGACATGAATGTCAAGAAGTCTTAATGATGAATCAGTCAAACTCTAAGGTAAGAGAGCATTTAAGTTAGTTATCAAGTTAAGGGTGAGGTTAAACCTTTACAAATAATAGGTTGAAAGTCCATAGTTGTAATGTCTTTATCACTCGTCCCTTATATCCTAATAAGGAAGTTGTAACTTATATCGTTTATAGCTATTTAGAATAGATGATTTATCCCTTACAAGATTTTAGGTTATAGATCAAAAAAGGATAAACATGTTCTCCAAGTTTTTTCTTCTTTTTATAATGGCTACTTAAAATAAATGGATAGGATAGAGATTTGAGTTCATCATCCTTTTGAGCTTGAAAGGGTTTGCAATTTACCTCCCAATTATACTTCCATCAATATGTAGCAATTGGTTATGTGGTTAACCTTACTTATCTCCAAAGTGTTTTAGGATTTCCTTCAATTTATTAAAATCACACACAAGCAACTTCACTCTAATAGTCAATAGATTCTAATTATACTAGAAAGGGCTGCCTAAGGCATAGACACTATAATCATTAAGAACATCCTCATCAATCTTCATAACTTTAAGAATGTAATAGATAATGATAGTATTGGTCTATATTTGACCTCCTAATAGGTCAAAGGAGGGATCGAGCTAGCCAATCCCTTGAACAAGGTAAATTACAAATTGAAATTCATTTTCATTTGAGATGAAGTTACAATTATGTATCTTTTGGCTTGGAAGTTTAAGGCTCAAATAAGGAACCACCTTACTTTGGACAATAAAGATTAGGTTTTTATGGAGATTCTTCAAAAGTTGGATATTTGCAACATGTCTATGGATATTGTTATAGATAAAGTCTTTAGAGGGTCTTTCCCAAAGATTATCTTCTTAAGAGAGTAGACTATGGTTATGTCCTTTACCTTATCAAGTATAATTGAAAGGTTATCAATTGTCATGGTTAGGGAACTTGCAGTATGAGTCCCTAGTCCAAACCATCCTCTTTAATAAAACTTGGATACTAAAGTGCTAGTCAATGACCACATTAGTCCTTTGTTTAATGTAATGAGGTAAGGTAGAGTTGTACTTTTAAAGTTAAAGGTTCTAATAAGAAGAAGTATAAGTCAATGGTCATGGATAAGCATAAGTTTAGAGACCAGTTTATTTTTTGTTTAATATGTAAAGACATGCATAAATCACCTTTAGGGTAAAGAAGGAGTGGGAGGAGCTCCTTAAGAAATTTGACTCTTGGCAAGGAAAAACTATTAAAGTGAAGCAAAAGGTGAAGGAACTAGAACATTAGCTATAGGTTGTAGTCGAGGAAGACATGATACTCTAAATAATGTTATTACTAGATAATCTAGTTACACCACACGTCATTAGAAGACGAGTTTAATTTGTTAGGCAAGCTTGTAATCAAGTGTATTCCTTCAGTAGTTTGAGCCTTGATATTGGCACGTTGATGCTTTGTGCGTGTTGAAATTATTCACGTACAGAGGCAAATTTCGATGGGGGTGCCGTCAAAATTAACCATCTAGAGAAAGGCCTGCGTTTCTTGGTGTAGGCATCTTTGAGTTTGGCTTTACAGTGCAGCGAGTGGTGCTGGACTCTGTGGCCCTACCCCCGTGAACAAGGGCGGCAAAGACATTGAACTGTAAATTAACGTCCTTAGTAGTTGGTATTCAGTTGATCCCACAAACTATTTTTCCAGATGAAACTCCTCCTACACGGATCAAATAATCCCTCGGAAGAATTGTCAAGGGAGGGAAGGTACAGAAATCCTCTCCTGCAGTGGCAACCCCACTTGACAGACGGGCAGAATTCATTCACACTATTGTTTGTGATGAGATACCGTACATCCTTTCCCTATAAATTACTTCAATGAGCAGAAACTCACCCTGTTTCTGCAATTATGTGGCTCCATATGCTCTCTTTTCTCTCTTTCTCTCATCTCTCAATCCCCACTCCCACCGAGTGAAACCATAGATGAAAAATTAAAGAGGCTTGAAGGTTTTGCAGATAAAATAATAATGTTCCGCTTGAGGAAAATTTATTCTCTAAGATGCATAAAAAAAAAAATACTAAAAATAATTTATTTCACAAAATGACATAATTAGACAATAGAGAATTCATCCATTCTCGGGCATAACTCCACTTTTGACTTGAAAAGAAACACACAGATAAATAGCATCACATTCAGACTAGTTCTTCACAGTAGTCACATGCTTAAGAAGCATCTGCACGACGTCATTGGATATTCTTGTTGCCTCATTCTTGAGGTGATGGATTTTTGCTTCTGTTTCTTGCTCCAGCCTTTTCACATTAGCACCCGAGTCTCCACTCCTCTGTTTCATAAGAGATGGGTAAGTACTAGTCAGGTTTTGACTAATAGGTGATGTAGCAGTTGCATACTGCATTGAGTGAATGACGACCCAGGTACCAATAGTGGGCATTTATGATCCAAATTAATAATGAAAAGAATCATAATGATAGGTATTATTATATAAGGTGATGTCACTTCATTGTGACTTGGAAATCACCAGTTTGAGTCACAGAAACAAGCTCTTCGTGAAAACAATGGTATGGTTGCATACATTTGATCCTTCCCCAAATCTCATAGTATGGAATCTCACACACTGGGACACCCTTTTATTTATTAGATAAAGATACTAACTAAACGAAGCAACCCATCAATGTCAATGCATGATTAATATAAACACTAGTATATCAAGCACTATAGCCTATATCTTATTTACATTATATTGTGCTTGAAAGTGCAATTTACTCATTGACCGAAGCTAGAGGCAAACATATGAGATTGAGGGTTTATCTTACCTCTGCAAGCTTTCTCTGAAACTCAGCTTCCACTTGAGCACGGAATTGAGTAGCCTCCTTCTCGGCCTCTTCCTTGGCTTGTTTCAGTCTAGCTAATTTTGCTGCATAAAGAAAGGAAAGAAAGCAAAATATCAAGATCTAAAAATATGCAATAAAGAAAATGCATAATCTTCTCCTCTAGTTTTAGCTCTGGTTTTGTTGTCTCACAGTAAAAGAAGACAGTGACATATACCAAACCCTTATAAATCTAGAAATGATGATCTTGCTGCCGGTAAAGGGGTTCAAAACAGTTTTATGTTTCAAGGTTTATAAATGAAGCATGATGGCTAGATTATATCATCTGTCTCATCTGCTTACTCTCCATAAGGTGCACGTGCAGCTACAGATTCAAACACACACCATATAGCAAATTCCATTCAACAGGAACCATTATTGGGTAATTCCAATCGAAACTTAAGAAAAATACATGTAGAAGCTAGAACCTAGGAGCCAAGTAATGAATCTTAGAGAAACAATTGCTTACTCTCCATAAGGTGCACGTGCAGCCACAGATTCAAACACACGCCATATAGCAAATTCCATTCAACAGGAACCATTATTGGGTAATTCTTAAGAAATATACATGTAGAAGCTAGAACCTAGGAGCCAAGTAATGAATCTTAGAAAAACAATTGACAAAATACTTTCAGTTCGCTTTAATGTCAAATAATTGTCATAATATTGTACATTAATTTTTGAAGGAACATGAAGCCAACAATTTCATCACCAAAAAGGATAAACAACTTAAAAAGGGATAAGTATATGCCTTGGTTGCTAACGTTGTTAAAAAAGAAAAAGAACAAAAGTGCTTACCACTTCTGGCAGCATTGACAATATGCTGAGCTTCTTGCTCAGCAGCTAGCAGGAGTTGAATTCCATTTTGACCCCGGTTCCCATCCATTCTTCCTGGATCCCTCAATGCCACAGTGAAATGTAAGCAATAGTTCAAATGGAATTAGCATTTTGAAGTGTCAAAGACAAAACAAGTTGCTTCTTCCGGTAACATGATAACTGGCTCGTCTGCCAATCAGTGACGTATTGCAGCAGTAAAACACACATTTTGGAACACAGATAGTCCATTAATGAAAAAACATCAGTTGCAAGACAATCAACAAAAAGGTGATGTGACCTATGGCATAATACCGGATATGAATTTTGATGCACAACGTCCCAATTCTCAATGAGATGAAATGAAGATCCCCACACACCATGAAAACAGAAGAAAAATCCTTTTATACAAGAATAACAGAGAAGCCTTTATTTGAATCAAATCATATGATAGACAGTCAACTAATAACCATCAACAAGAAAGAACGGCAAGCGGAAGAACAGGGCAATTGCAGGCCCAGTTTCCCGATAGCATAAAATAGTAGCTTAGCAGGAAAACTATAGCATGAACGGGTGAGTCAACCATAATTTGGGCTCGGAAACCCCAATAATGCGAGACATTAGATTAGACATTCTAGAAAAATTAAGGAATTACGACCCCGTTAAACCAGAAGACAAATCGACAGAGTGGAGAGTGGTACACTAGTCTGAAGTAAAATACAGCGTTGACCGAGGAATTCCAATTTTATGAAACCGTAGAGATCACACTGCCAAATGCAGCCGTCAAATCCAGAATCACCCATTTAAGAATTCCCACCCAGAAATAGAGAATTAAAACTCAGATAAAACATTAAATCTCATTTTACGGCGTGATTTTTAGAAAGAGAAAATGGAAGATCTCGAGATCAAGAAAGGTCGAGCCATCAATAAGCCATGGCGGAGAGAGAAGATCATAGCTATACCGAATACAACATGGACATATAAAAGATGGCAGCTAGTGGGGGAAGCCAGAGATCGAGAACTGACCCAAAGCGAAGCGAGGGTTTGTGGGAGCTTCTGAGTCTGGGAGAGTGCCCGACGAAGAGACGATACGATGTCCTCTTACGTTTCTGTTAATCGGCTTCGGCTTCGATAAAGACTACAATTTTGGAGAGAGAGAGAGAGAGAGAGAGAGAGAGAGAGAGAGCTAATAACCAAACAGACAGGGAACAGAATGGGCTGCTTCTCTTGGATAGGATATCTTATAAGCCCTCGGGCCTTTCCCTCACATAAGTTTTGAGTTTTGTCCGAATCGGCATTTGGCGAGCTCCTTGTGGAAAAATGACTTCTCCCTTAAATATATGAAGTCGTTATCTGTCTAATAGGTCAAAAATTTATATTTCTATATTTAAAATATTTAATTTTCAACTTTTAATTTAAAAAACATAAAATTTATAAAAATAAAAGAATTTATTATATTGTTATAATTTATAATTTGATAAATTTTCTAATGAATGTAAAAAATATCCTTATTTAGAAATTTGAATTTACGCATTGAAATATTTGTAATTTTTAATTCTAACAATTGAGATAATATTGCACTGATTTCAATAATAATAACTAATCAAAATGTCGTTGTTTGGAATACATTCAGTATATTTTAAAAAAAAAATTTAAAACTTATTTTTAGGTTTATACCTTTTTATGAAACTTTAATATTATGAGATTTTAAATATTTTTTGACTTATTATAATTTTTGAATTTTTTACACCACTCAATTTCTAAATTTTTAAAGAGTTTTAATTTTTAAATTTTTTATTCATAATTCTTTAAATTTTTAGGAAAATAAAATTATTTTAGTTATCTTCGTTTAGTAAAATTAACAAAATCTTAATAAAGGTTCTTGAATGTCTGCAAGGGTTTTATAATATAAATTGAAATCTTGATAAAGGAGGTAAGATATAAAAGACATAAATCACAAAAGGTACACTTGGTTTGTCAAAACTAAAAGAAAATATTAAAAATAAGAAAATTATTTTCTAAAAAATATTTTACACCAAACCAATAAAGTACTACTATAAGTTATCATCAATAAGCTTCACTAATTAGATAATCTTTAATCATTACTATGGTCATTATTAGTAAGCCAATAATGTAATGACAATTGTTACAATGTATAAGTTATTACTTTGAATACATGGTTAATTATCATGTATATAATTGATTAATTAAATATATTTTTTATTTTTAATATTATTTACATTTATAATTCAATTATTAATAAATATATTTTATAAAGATAATTTGATGAGATCATAATTAATATATACATATAACATCAAAATATTATTTTGAAATATTTTTGATTAGTGTGCTATCAAAATGGGATATTAATGAATTTGTGAGACTAATATATACTATATTTCTTTTTTATGAAAAAAAGGATGTTAATTTTATAAATTGAATTATGAAAACACTTGAACAAATATGTGAATAATTGTTAATTGAATAAATTTACCAAATTGACCAATTATGATAATTCTAAAATAAGACATTATTTGTTTATTTGAAAATTTTCTTACGTGACAATTATATAAGTAATTGCACTTAAAATCACAAAAAAATCTTATATAAAAATTAATATATTTTGATCTCACTTCTAAGTTATTTTAATCAAGGATCATTTATGAGGTGAATGTTGAGCATATAATTAATTATATAGAAATAATTGAGTTATCAATATAAGATTCGATATTTTAAAATAATAATGAGGAAATGTTTTGTCTGTTTCTAATAAGTATTAATTCAAAAAATCCTTTGTGTAATATTCAATGATAATTTATATGAAATTATAATTTTATTCATGAAATTATTGATCATATAAATGTCTAAAAGTTAAAATAATTAGACAATATAAAGTAGATACTAATTTCAAGTTCTATGTTTGAATGGAATATTAATGTGATAAAAGAACTAAATTACACTCAAATACCATTTACTAAAAGATTTCGTCAAACTCTTTTGACAGTTTTAATGTTTGGTGGTCATAATACATAATTAGTTATTAATCTTAATTTATAAATATAAATTAATTAATAAAAAAATTAATAATAAATTAAAAATATTTAATTTATTTAATTATTTGATATTATAATTTATATTTATTATAATAAATTCAGATCTTAATAGATTATATACATAAAGATAATTAAATAAATATAAAATAAATATCAAGTTATACTTGATTAAAAAATTTATGAAGTTAAATATATTATATTTGAAATACAAGGATTATAGTATAATTTATATATAATTAACATCACTTTGCTGAATAAGGTTTAAGAGTTGTAATATCTATAAATACTCTATTATATGGTCAACAACTATATGCCTAGATATCCAACATTTAGACAATAATAGTTTCCATAGTCCACTAATTAAACCTGAGAGAGAAGAAAAATTGAAAATTAGTTTAGTAATAATTTTGCCTTTTATGTTGTGATATAGTTATATTTAATAAGTAATTAATCTGTTATTAAAAAGTAAAATTTTAAATTTATATTTTTACTATGTATTTATGTAATAAATATTTTTGTAATTCTTAATAGTATACTAAATTGTAGATTTGCTTATTAAATATGATTTAATTACATGTTTGATTATTATTAATTATTAATTTAATTAATTTATATATTAATTTAGTGTTATTACAAATATATAATTTTTTCTCACTTTGACTTTGGTGACTAGCCTGTACGTAAAAAAGAAAGATTTTTTTTTTTATGCACATTATTGCTTTGTGAAAGTCACACGACACCAATAAAAAAAGAAAGAAAAAAGAATTAATATACAAATTTATTTGTAACTTTGAGACTTTCAACAAATTTAACCTCACCTTTCAAAGTCAACAATATGGTAATCTTAGCATTTTCTTTTTTTTTTAACAATTCTAATTAATTGTTAAATTAATGAAATCGTTAAGTCGGCCGAAATGGCACACTGATAAGAAATGATGGTAAAGTGTCATATAGGATGAAAATATGATTGGGCTAAGCCCAAACCCATTTGGAGCCCAAATAATAATTACTCATTAACCTAATTATATATAATTGTAATAATCATCTTTAATTATAATTTAACATTATAATAATTTAAAATCCTTATTAGTATCACTAACTTAATTGTAAACATTAACCCCATCAATTTCAAAAGAAATATAAGAATGTCCCTCCTGCCGATTTGTGGAATAAGCGTCGCTAGCGCCTAGTACCAAAGAACTTCGAGTCACCACTTGAATGTTCATTCCTTAATCTTTTCTGCTATGATAAGGTCGTTTGATGAACTATGGAAAACATCTAGGAATATGAGTTAAGCACCATCACCACCACCACCAAGAAAAGTAAATGACGTGGTGGAGGTGTCCTAGGTGGTGAAGAGGAAATTTGATCGAGAAATTGTCGATTTAGGCATCCCTGATATTCACCGAAGCTGGTTGTCCAATGACTTCTGCCTTGGAGATCTCTTAAACCATTTCTTGCATTGCGTAATCCACCGAGCACAACAGCTTTTCGTTGCCCCCGCATTGCTTGTTACTTTGCTTCACCTTCGCGCATTTTGATAGCATCTCGACAAGATAGTCAATGGCGAGCCTGGCATTTTGGAATGTGAAGCTAGGGAGGTCAATGAGGAGTTTTCATCAATCTGACGTTGAAGAAGTTGCAATCAACCTTGAACGGCTAATGACAAAGGAGCAAGATTGAGTTAGGCGGAGAAAGAAAGAAACGTCTTCTATGGTAAATTTAGGATTTTTGTAAAATTAGAAGCAAGAATAAAATAAGGAAAATGCTTGTAGGCGTAAGGGACTTTCTAGAACGAGTAGAAGCTGGCGAAATTTGCGGAAGAAAAAGATGCAAAAGAAAACAAGAACCCAACGACAAATGAAATACGAGAAAGAAACAGATGAAGAATGAAAAGGAAGGTAAAAATTAAGTGTTTCTTATTTTGAGTCTTATTTATTTTAAAGCTGATGATGTTGAGGTTTTCAATTAGGTTAGTGATATTAATTAGGGTTTCAAATTATTATTATAATGTTAAATTATAATTCAATATAATTATAATTATATATAATTGAGTTAATAGATAATTGTTATTTGGATTCTAAATGGGTTTGGACTTACCCTAATCATATTTTCTTCTTGTACGGTGTCTTATCATCGTTTTATCTTTAGTACACCTTAGCGTCCCTTTTTTTGTTAGTGCATCATGTTAGCCAGTTTAATAGTTTCCGTCAATTTAGGTTAACAATGGAGTAGAGTTGTCTTTAAACAAATTTTAAGATTACAAAATTATTACTTTTGAAATATTAAGCTATACTTGTTAAAAGATGCAAATTTGCAAATAAATGTATATATTAACAAAAAAATAAAAAATAAAAAAAAAAGAAAGAAGGGGTATTCAACTTTAATGCATGTGCTTTGGTAATTCTAGTCACCCAAGCATGACACCCCTATATTTTAAATGGAGATGGAGTTGTAGGTGGGTGATATTTTGTGAAAGCATCATTATCACCTATACTTGTATATTGTCTTGATCTTAATGAACATTCATATCACCATACTGTTGAATGTCACCTTAAACATCAATTGGATTAACTAAAGGTGTCTTAGGAACTAGATAAACATCAACCAAGCAATTATTTGCCTTGGAAGTTGCCTTCTCAATTTCTTCAATGGTTTGATCCTTAAAAAATACTACATCTCTATTTCTCACAAGTTTCTTCTTAACCAAATCATATAATTGGTACTCAAAGTTATCTTTACTTTAACTATGAAAGATACATAGTTGAATCTTTGCATCTAACTTTTATCTTTTATCTTTAACGGTATGAACAAAAACCTTGTGGCTAAAAACTTGCAAAAGATCATAAGAGACTTCCTTACCAAATAAAGTTTTGTCTAGAACATTACCCTTCAAGGAAATAGTAAGAGTAGATTTATCATATGTGTCACTGTATTCAATATCCTAATCCAAAAGAATCTAGGTAGCTTTGTATTTGAGAAAAAACATAGCCCTTATAATTGTAATGCCTTAGGAGACATCCTTTAGTACCTAATGTCATGAGCTTGACAATACTTATCAAATGGGCCATTGTATCTATAAATATTATAATTATAGACACATTTTAGTTTCTTTCTAGTTTATCTTTAACCTAAGGCATGAAATTTTTTTAAAACATCGAAGATTTAATCTTTAATCTGAAAGGCATAAACCAAAAACTTTCTCGAGTGATCATCAATAAAAGTCATAATAAAGAGCACTGCCATGTGAACTTACCTTCAAAGAACCATATACATCAAAATGTACTAATTTTAATAACTCTAATTTCTTAGATAGAGGGTGACTTTTAAATGTAACTTTGTTTTGTTTTCTAGCTAAACAATGAGGACATTTCTTTAAAGCTGCATTTTCATTCTTAGAAGCAAGTTCTTTTTTGTCAAATGATTTAACCCCTTTTCACTCATATGATCAAATTGCTTATGTCATAATTTAGTTGAATTCACATATTCATTGTATTTGTAACATCTATGAACATAAAGTTTGTATAAAATACAAACCTAAGCATTTCTTACCTTAAGTTATAACTAAAGAGCCTTTGTTAAGTTTCCATCAACCATCACTGAAGGTATGCAAAAACCTTTAGCATAAAGCTTCCTTATTGAAATCAAATTCAAATAGATATCTAGGGTATGTCTAACATCTCTCAATGTTAATCTTGCTCTATTATTGGTCTTTAAGCAAACATTACTTATGCTAAAGACTTATGATAAGTTGTTATTATATATCTTCAATACCTTTTGATCACTAGGTGTATATGGTGTAAGAAACTCCTTAAGAGAAGTTACATGTAGGAAGACACCACTATTTATCAACCAATCTATTTTATAAGATGCTAGATTGATTAAATTCTTATCATAGATAATAATAAGATAATTAGTACCAAAAGTAGTAACAATGGTAACATAATTCATTACCATTAGTTTTCTTTTCATTCTTCTTATTGCCATCTTTATTTTCTTTCTTTAACTTGAAGCAATAATTTTAAATATGACATATTTTTTCACAATAATGGAATTAGACATTTTTTTGCCTTTGAACTTGATTTGCTTTAACTTTTACTTTCGTTCTTTTTACCCTTTTTGTTGTCTTGGCTTTTCCCTTTATTTTTTATAATCAGAACTTTAAATTGTAATGATGAACTTTGAGACCTTCTTCTCATTTCTTCATTAAACCCTTACCCTTCAAAAACTCTAAGACCTTTTTATCTTTTCATCAAACTTAATGCTTATTTTTTACAACAAATTAATATGACCCTAAAACTCATTTAAGTCATCAGTAATTGAACTTCTATCTTTATATCTCAACAACATCATTTTCCTCATCAAGAACAACTTATTATTGTCAGACTCTAAATCAGAAGTGTATGTATGTTTTTCATTACAAATGTAATTGTAAATATTATCATTAACAAATTATCAAATAAAATCATAAACTTATTCATACTTAAATTCTTATTTATCATGGATCTTGGACTTAAACTTAATAGTAACAAACATCAATAAATGCAATTTCTTTACAAACAAAATATCTTTCATTTTACTTCTTTATATATGATAATTTATATGATTCAAACAAACCATTCTATTTAAACTTACCTTCATCATTCAAACAAATCAAACATATTAATCAGTAGCTCCAATATCACTCTAATGAGAGAGAAGCAACTAAATTAATTAAACTCAGAAAACCTCTCTTTTTTCACTTGAACTTATAAGGAAGTGATTAAATAATAAATATGGAAAAATAATAATCGCCTATAATAACACAATAAATCTTTACTTAGAAAACTTCTCCAAATTAAAGAGGAAAAACTATAGGGCAATATAGTCCATCAATCAACTCCGTTTGAATCAATAAATGAGTACACAAAGGGTACATAATCTCAATTACATCAAGTAAATCAAACCACTTTAATTTACATTAAATAAAAAGGCAATGAGTTAAACTTAAATAAACCACACAATTTTGTAATTACCAACTCAACATACTGACCTCAAAACAACAATCTAACTGTGGGGTAAGTTTGGAACAAAGTTGTTGTTTTCTACAACTTGCCATCCATAAACTGATGGACAAACTGAGGTAATAAATCAAACTTTTGGTACATTATTACGTGCCGTTATTGGTAAGAACTCTAGAACCTGGGAAGAATGTTTGCCTTTTGTGGAGTTTGCTTATAATCGTGTTGTTTATAGTGCTACAGGTTATTCTCCTTTCGAGCTTGTTTATGGTTTCAATCTATTGTCCCCTTTGGATTTAGTACCATTGCCTATACAGGACAGGGTTAATTTATATGGGAAAAAGAAGGCGGAAGTGGTTAGGCAAATTCATGAGAAAGCTAGGCTTAACATTAAGAGAAGAACCAAACAATATGAAACACAAGCCAGCAAAGGTCGCAAGCATATCACTTTTGAACCTGGTGATTGGGTTTGGGTACATTTGCGGAAGGATAGATTTCCTAAGCAAAGGAAATCAAAGTTACAACCAAGAGGAGATGGTCTTTTTCAAATGGTGGCAAGAGTCAACGATAATGCATATAAACTTGACTTGCCAGGTGAGTATAGTGTGAGTGTAACATTTAATATTTCTGACCTTTCTCCTTTTCTCTTTGATGATGTAGATGCTGATTTAAGGACAAATCATTTCGAGGAGAGCGGGAATGATGGAAACCATATTGTAACAACTTAAATCGACAAGGGAGTAGATACTTTGCAAAACCTTGGAGGACCAATGACAAGGGCAAGGTCAAAGAAAATAAAAGAAGCTCTCAACAACCTATTGTGCGACATTTACTATTAAGAAGTTGCCAAGTACGAGTTAAGGAGGATAGAGTCTTCACCAAGGCTTGCGAATGTGTTATCTGTGGAAGAATTTGCAAACCATGGCCTTGGGAAGGAAGTTGGATTTGAGAGCCCATGATTAGGCCTTTAAGTAGGTTATTTTCATGTGTTTTTATTATTATTTAGTGGGTTGGACGAAATTCCTTATTAAGCCCAGCTTATTAGTTAGGGTTTCTAGGAGTTAGCATATAAAAAGGGCAGCTGGGAGAGGCAGACTCGTTTTCATGAGTGTATGAGCTATTTTCTCTAGTTCTTTGAGAACTAATTTTGAACTTTCATACTTGCGTGTGTTGGTTCCTTAGACTTATCTTCTTCAACGTTGTTGTTGCTAGGAGTGGCATCTGAATCTTATAGTTCTGGTTCTTGGTTATTTATAATCATTGGGTCAGAACTCCAAATCCCTTAACCTTTGTTAGAATGATCCTATACCAACATTGATGTTAGGTTCCGTTTACATATAAACAGAGTTCATATCATAGACAACTTACAAGAACTATTCCGGACAAAACACCATATGAAGTATAGTTTGGAAGTAAGCCAATAGTGCAACACTTAAGGATCTTTAGTTGTTTATGCTATGTTTTTATTCTAAAACAAAAGTGACAAAAGTTGGATCAAAGAGCCAAACCTACAATGTTTATTGGTTATAATATCATTTCTAAAGCATATAAGATTTATGATCTTCAACCTAAGAAAGTCTTGATAAGTAGAGATGTCAAATTCGAAGAGGAACAAAGATGGAATTAGAATAATTCTAAGGTGCAACAATATGAAATGCTACACCATTAGTTCCCATAATCAATTGATGTAGATTCTAAAAGCTAAGATGATGAAGCTTGTGACGATGTTCTTATCAAAGGGAGAAGACTCTTTTTATGAGATATATGAAAAAACTCATGTAGTTGTTTTAAAATCTGTAAATTATGAAAAAGTTTTTAAATTAGTTGATTGGAAGACAACTATGCAAGAAGAAATATCAATAATTGAAAGGAATCAAACTCGATCCTTAACTAAAAGACTAGAAAATAAACAGGTTATAAGTGTCAAATGGATATTTAGAACTAAATGACATGTTAATGAAAATATCAACAAGCTGAAAGCAAGGTTAGTGGTCAAGGCTACTCACAACAATATAGTATTGACTT
Source organism: Bruguiera parviflora (assembly GCA_019804595.1). Taxonomy (NCBI): domain Eukaryota; kingdom Viridiplantae; phylum Streptophyta; class Magnoliopsida; order Malpighiales; family Rhizophoraceae; genus Bruguiera; species Bruguiera parviflora. The sequence goes on along the minus strand of CM034054.1, from coordinate 4,312,807 downwards.
CTCAAACACATTTGCACTAATAGTAAAACTTGATACTATCAAGTTCTTTCCAACTCTTGCTACATAAAAGGGCTGGTGTGTTTATCAACTTGATGTCAAATTCTTAACAGCATACTATAAGAGGAAATCTTTGTAGAACAACATAAAGTTTTTTAAGTTAGAAGAGAAGAAACTGAGGTTTATAAGCTCATAAAGCATTGTATGGTCTCAAGTAAGCCCCAAAAGCTTGGTTTAATAGAATAAATGATCATTTACTTTAATTTGGCCTTGTTAAAAGTCACAATAAAGCAACATTATTTGTTAAAGCCGAAAAGGATCAAGTTCTCATCATCTCCCTCTATATAGATGATCCATTAGTTATTGGGAGCTACATATAATCTATTTTCAAGTTCAAAAGGGAAATATAGTTAGTGTTTGAGATGTTTAATTTTGGCAAAATTTCCTTCTTCCTAAGACTTCAAGTGCAATAGACCAAATATGACATTTTTGTTTCTCAAACCAAATATGCCAGGGATGTATTGAAGAGATTCAAAATGGAGGTATGCAAACCCATGTCCACTGCTCTTTATGTAAACAATAAGTTAATCAAAGATGATGGAGCAAACAAAGTCAATGAAGGGCTATACAAAAGCCTAGTGCATTGCTTGTTATACTTGAGAACTTTTAGGTTAGACATTGTCTATGTAACTAATCTACTTTCTAGATTTATACATAGTCCCAGTGAACTGCATTACAAAGATGCAAAGAGGATCTTAAGGTATCTGAAAGGGTCTATTGATCTTGGAGTCTTGTATCAAAGATTAGAGAAATCAGAATTAGCTACATACACTGATAGTGATTGGAGAGGTTCAGCAGAAGACATAAGAAGTGCCTCTAGATATTGCTTCTCTCTTGGAAGTGGTTACTTTAGCTGGAATTCAGAGAAGCAATTTGTTGTAGCACAATCAACTGCAAAAGCTAAGTATATGGTTGTAATAGCTGCTGTAACTCAAGTCATTTGGCTAAGAAATATACTAACTAATCTGCAGCAAGGTTCTACTAAACCCACACCTATTTTCTGTGACAACCAGTCAACTATTTGCAATTTCCAAGAATCCAATACACCATGTAAGAACTAGACACTTTAAAATCAAACTCCATATCATACGAAATGCTCAAGAATATGGAGTTGTTCAATTAATCTTTTGTAAATCAGCAAACCAGATTGCAGACATTTTTACCAAGCCTTTCCTAAGGTTAAATTTGAATTCTTAAGGAACAAGCTTGGAATGCAATGTTCCAATCCCAAGGAGGAGTGATACAAACAATGAAAATTTGTATTGAACATTGAAGTTTGTGGGACAAGTATGCTCAAAATCTATTTTGATAGTAAATGGTTCCGGCAACTAAATTGATATTCAATGCAAATCTTCTAATTAGTTGCATAGTTCTCTTGACTTTAATTCTTTGTTGTATGCATCTAATGGGGCAAGTATGGAACCCCGTTTTGTTGTTTTTAATCCAACAAATTCAGTCCAGTAAGCAATGAAGAGTGGATGTTACTTGTAATCTTAGATAATAACTACTTTATAAGTATGCAGAAAATTATAAGAATGGTGTTATTGTACTTGTGCTTCTATCACTGTATAATTACAATACATAAAAGTTAAATACAAGATCAAAAAAAAATTTTTTTTTTTTCTGGTTACAATCCTTCCTTCTTTTGCTGAGCTCAAAAGCTCTCTGCGCAAAGTATAAACTTGCTCTGACTGTCCATGTAATCCCTTAGCCTTATGCTTGTATCTGTAATCCTTGCTATCAGAGGTGACTTCTCCATAGAAATTAATGGCTCAGTAACAGAAACATCGCCACCATCAGTCCTAC
>CM034054.1:4244454-4310934 GCA_019804595.1 Bruguiera parviflora | reverse complement strand
GATTGAGCAGTTTGTTCTCCAGGCTTCTCGTGTACGGCAGCATCCTCTGGTTGGGACACACCAAGTTGCTGTAACTGTTGATTTCTACGTTTCTCAAGGATTGCTTGCCTTCGCTTTCTGTCTCATCTAGCTGAGATCTTCCCCTTCCTGTTCAGCCAGCTTCAATGCAATTCTTTTTTCAAAATCAACCTGTTCATCCACACCCACTTAGATGCAAATTGATAAGATGTGTTTACAAATATGTCGACCTTCACGTCAATAACTAGAAGAAAGAACATTCCCACATACTTCTTTCTCGATCATCTCCAAGATAAGCGAGACCTGCACAAATATTGAAAAGAAAATAAAGGTACCAATCCCAATCAAGACCATGATGTACTAGTGAGAACCGTGGAGCAGTAAAAAACATCTTTAGAAACAACCCCCAACTTGCATCTGATGCAAGATCAATGAAATAGCCTCACCTCAAAGTATTGTTGCAACACTGGCGAATGGTGATACAGAGCCATGTAAATGCTCTCAAGGAGGCTTGAAAGTGCATCCACTCGATCGCCCAGCAGATCAACCTGAATAAACATTAGAAATATTACTCGAAACTCGTAGAAAATGGCCATGGATATTTTCTGGAAGGTAATTTAAAAGCTCTTGGACATGTACAGTCCACTTGAAAATGAATGCAATGTTTTGGCTCCAAACCTCAATTTCTGCCTTTCTGAGATTCTCGCATCTCCTTATAAATGCCTTCTTGTAAAGCCATTCCTTTCTCTTTACAGAGGCAACAAGATCAGCCTGTGCATTCAAACAACCCATTGCTTCTTCCAACCTGTTAAAAGCATCAATGGATTTAGGTGTTCTTCGTGATTTCAGAATACAAGATGAGGATGCGTCACCAAAAAAACTATTGTATAAATGAATGCATACATAACTGCTAGCAAATGGCGATGCATTTTGTTTATACGCGAAAGGAAGGAATGGTGAATTAGATGGATCAAGAGCTTGTGAAAAACCCAAGTACAAGTACCTCAAAATATTGAGGTCCAGCTTTTCTTCTGCCTTGCACTTACATTTCGTGAACGCTTCTGAAACCTCCATAATATGTGAGGATAATAAATCGACTGCTGTACTTTTCAGAATTTCATTTTCTTTTGGTTCCGTGTCATCAAGGGATGTTACGGTGGGAATAGTTTGGACATTAAGACTTGCTATGTCTTCAACTGCTATGCCTAAACAAGATCTCAATTGACTCAATAGTGTCCTAGTCACAGCCACTTCCTCCCATGCCTTCACGACATTGCTACTAACCGAACAGGAAAAACTGTCCATCTCAGTCAACAGCTCCCGAGAGATTTTGAGCTTATGTAACTCTTCATGTTTCAGCTCGAAAATGTCAAGCTGATCGCTGTATTCGTTGATTTCAGACCTTGCATTCTGCACCAAACTATTGGGAACTAAATTTTCTTCTCCACTAACTTCTAGACTTTTGTTTGACCTGCCAGCAGAGTTGTTATATTTTGAAGTTCCAGTTCGACTACCCGATTCAGCTTCTTCGTAAACCATTCCTGCTTCTTTCATTGCCTCAACGACAGTAAGTAGGATAATTTCTTCTCTCATGAAAATCTCAAAATTATAAGCATCTATCTCCTTTTTCCAGTCCTTAAGCAATTCTTCCAAGAAAACCATATGGATATCTTGTATAATTGAATATTCTATGCACGGACATGATTCATTGCTTAGAGGGATGCCATAAATACAATTCCCCGTGATTTTCAACTTTTTTAATTCATTTACCATCTCATTATCCGAGCCAACTTTATCACTAATGATTTCTTCAGATGCAATCCGGTTCACCTCTTCCCGAGCAGGGCTTGGAGCGTCATATTGTTCTGAGATTACGTTCCACTCTTTGCACATTTCTCCCAAGTAGCTGTTGCATATTTCCACCATCAATTTTTGCTCTAAATTATGATCTCTCAGACTATTCTTTTTAGACCCCATAAATTGGCATTCTATTATAGCTGAGTCGAAAAGAGGGTTAAATTCTTTCATCGACTCGCTTAAGACAAGACAATAAATGTCCTGCTTAATCTGAAGTTCAATCTTATCAATTTCCATCTCTTCATTCCACTCCCTTACCATTTTCTTCAAAATAACTTCATGGATGCTTTCCCCTATCAGTCCCTCCAAGTGATGATCGTGCCATTCTTCTTGAGATTGAAGGTAAAAGCCTCCTAAAAGAGAAAGATAAGTCTCTTCCATCATCATGATGTGCACATTTGCGTCATCACTTTCTTTTCTCAGCATAAGTATTTCATTTTGTAGCTCCTCATATGCTGTATGTGAAATTGGAACCTTATTCAGATTTTCCCAGACATCTTCCGAAGTCTCAATTTGAGATTCGGCTTGTTCTGTCGCATTGGGATTGAACAGTCTTTTTGTTGAAGAAGTTTCCTCACTGTCATCACCTTCATAATGACCAGAAGATTCCCCAAGCTTTGAATTCCAATTGATTATTGTTTGCACTCTCACAATAAAATCTTGAATCCTTCTTCTCAGGATACTATGTTCCTTTTCTGTCATGGAAGATGGACACCCCTTTTCCTTAAAAATTTCTCGTTTCAGCCAGCTAGGCTTTTCATTTTTCTTTCGGATAATGGATTCATGATTTTTTATCATCTTCGCAACAGAGTGCCCACCATCCTCTTCTGGGTCCTCTGTGCCAAGCTGTTGGACACTTGGGTTGTGATCAAAATGCTTGCAATTGATGTCCTCTTCCGATGATGATCTTCCTTCTGTTTTCAAGGTAACCTTGCGCCCAACATTGCTGGAGGATGTGCTAAGAGGCTCTAGTTGTTCATCCAAGCACGTAGTGTCTCTCAACAACTCTGATAGCTGATTGCTCAAGTCAATGGAAGCCTGCTTCATTCGCGTCTTAATTTTCTCGTTGAAAGTCTCCTGGATATCCTTCATGAAACCTTTGATCAAGATAATGATTGCATCTCGCTCGATAGTCCACATACATTGCTGCTCTATTGGTTCTAACTCAGATAAGAATATAGCACTCTGTATCTTTCCAAAAGTGATATCCATAGTTTCCTTTAATACGTCAATGTCTGAGCTCATTTGCTCAATCTTCATCTCTTCAAAGCTTTGGCTTCTCTTTTCGTCAGGAAATCTACATTCAAGCTCAAGTTTCTGTTTGATATTCCATACCTGCTGGTCCACCGAACTCTTCAGATCAGAAAATTCTCCATCTCTATCCTCATCTACGCTTACTCGATTGCCGGGAACGAGGTCCTCAATACCCTCTGTCTTTGTTCTCTCAAGCTCGAGAATGTTGCGCAGAGAATCCAATTCCCTCTCTTCGCGTTCCAGCGACTGCCTAAGCTTCAGCTCATTTTCCAACCTCTCTCTTAACTCTCTATCCTTTTGTGAGATGGCCAGCTCAGATTCCCCGAGGCGTCTTTCAAGACGGTCTCTGATTTCTGTTAATTCTCCCAACACTTCTTCGTCGCTGCTTTCAAGGCCGCTTTCTGCTTCCTCTTGAACAACCTTCAAACAGCCTTCTAATTGCATCATTGCCAACTCGTAGAACTTCGTGATCTCATTTAAACGCTCGATGGCCCCTTCCTTGGATTGAACTCTTTCGTGTGCTTTATTCATTGCCGAGTGCAAAATCCACATCATGGTGGAATCTGTTATGGAGACTTTAAACCTACCAACCATCTTGCCAAGCATCTCCTCCATTCTTCATGAACAAAATAAAAGACTCAGAAATCACACCATCTTTGGCATCTTGATTATCTTGTCTTTCAGGTTTCATTTTCTAGCGTCCTCCTTGAAAAGTGGATGATCCAACCAAACATTCAAAGATGCTACAATGGCCACATATCTGCTCCTTCTGTCTCTCTCTCGCACACACCAGTCACTCCACTTGTCCTTCCTTCAGAGACCCAAAAAACAAAAATAAATAAATAAACAAATAAACAAACAAATAATAATAATAATAATAATCTAATTTCTCCCGAAATCCATCCGCGACGCCATATAAACGATGGAATGGAAAACATATATTATCGGCTAATTGCGTCCGAATAGGCTCGATTTCATCTCCGTTTACCCATTGACTATTTTTCCCAGTAGAGCCCACCAAACAGAAGGGAAGACAAATTCGTAACCATCTCCGCCACAAGAATGCCAGAAGAAAAATAAATAAAATAAAAACAGGAAAAAAGAGAGTGTGTGGAGCTATCGGGTTTATAATAAAAAATTCAATTTTAATTCCGAAGGCATAGCAAAAAACTTTTAATTTTAGGAATATCAATTTATTAATTAAAAAAGCCAATATAAACTAACGCCGCCAAAATCTGATTGAGATCAGCTCAATTTTATACTGATTTGAGCTTTGAAAGGTACAATTTGCTAATGAAAATATTTTTAATTAGTCTTAACAGTGCATTTGCCAATACTTAGCATTGAAGAGTTAATAAAGTGTCGTAAACTATTTATAAACGGTAAAATTTTCATTAAAGATGCATGTGTTATATTTTGAATTTATGCGTGCAAGGTAAGTTAAAAGCACTTAGTGTGCTTGTTTAACCAAATTAGAGTTGTTTTTCAGTATTTGTGGGGACACCCATAAGTTGTAAAAGATTGTGCAAAATTTTGTCGTACTAATGGCGAACACCAAAAAAGATTTCCGAGGGACGTTCCAATCCACTGGAATTCAATATATGAAACATGAAAGATGCTATAGACTACTCAAGACTTCTTGTGCACTTTTGCTATATTTTAGCCTTATCTCTAGAACAAGAATGCTTTGATGCATGTTCCAAAATTTTTGAGATTTTTAGAATTTTGAATGACGTCACTTATACATCATCGGCTGTGTATTATCCCACCATGCATTTCGTTGTCACGGAATCATTACTGTTACTAGCATGCTTTATGAGAATGAAAAAGATACTGTTTTGATGGTTTTCATCACGGCCATTAAGAAGAAGCGGTTAGCTTATTTTGCTAATATTCCTATAATTGTCTTAATAGCTACTGTTTTTTATTTACGTGTATGATTGATTAGATGGTTTAATATCTTGTTTAACTGCTTATTTTGAATATTTTCATTTAAGTGAAAATAACAATGTTTCCCTTATAGGTTCAAATGTTAAAAAAAACCTATAGTAAAAACCTAAAATGAATAGTGTTCTATATTCTCACCTCATTTCCCAACGAGAATCTAACACTAATCAAGGTGGAAGTTTAGGTAATGTCTCAAAAGGTTAAGACAATTTTACTTCAAATTCAGAAGAAGTCAAAGATGTCAAGCTCAACAGGGTGGAACTTCATAATTATTTAAGAACTTCTTTCGCTTTGACGAAGAATTTGATATTTTAAAGCGGTGGTTCTGATTTTCAACTGCGTATTCTCTCACTCATTGCCAAGCATATCTTGGGAACCTCAATCTTAGTCGTTTTTATTGAGCAGACATTTAGTACAAAGGACAGCATCTTTGATGAAATCCACTTGAGTTTGTTGCCAAAATCATTAAAGGCACAGGCATGTCTCGATGATTGGTCAAGGGCATAGCTACGACAAGAAGGAAATGCTCGGAAAACTTGCAATAAAAAGTTATATGACTTCACATTTGAAGGATTTGTCATCAACAAAATAGGCCAAATAACCAGAAGCGATTGAGACTACACCAACTGTAAGTAAAGAAGGGGTAAATGGTAAGTTCAGGCTAAAAAAATTACGTGGGCTTTGATTCCTCTAAAGCTCAAAAAGGATATGTAGGTAACTTAATTAATTCTTAATTAAGTTCAAGCCCTTTATTTATTTAAAATTTTTCTCTTTAATCTAATTTAAATTCAAATTTTAAAATTTTAATTTGGTTTTGAAAAAATAAATCGATTGGAACCCACCCAAACTAGGCCTCAACCAATGGTTTTCAATAAATACTTGTTTTTTCTTTGAGATTTTTTTTTCTAAGGCCTAATATCGTGTTAGTTTTGTTATAGGGAATCATTGTTTTAAATAAGGTGAAGTGCATGTCATATACCTTAACAATTAGTAATTTTATGTATGTGAAGGTTTGTACTAGGCCTTAAATTGCATTTACAGTAGATTTATTAGAGAGATATCGAAGTAATTTTAAACTAGAACATTAGAAAGTTGTGAAGAAGATTATGAGGTACATACAAAAAACCAAGAACTATAAGCTTATATATAGACACATTCATTAGAAATTCTACAACTAAATACATTTTAATGTTTTTTCCAAGATGTTATATCCTAGTGAAGTATTAAGTAGAACGTTATTGTTTCTTCCACTATAGAAATAAAATTCATTGCTTGCTACGACAATACTTTATAGGCTTTATGGTTGAGTTTTTTTTTTTTTTTTTTTTATCATAGGACTTTAGATTGTGGATTTTATTTCATAGCTACTAAAGATATATTATTATAATTTAGCTACTATGTTCTTTTAAAAAAAAAAAAGAAAGTAGAATTCAAAATAAATACATCGATATAAAATATGCAATTCTTATAAACTATATTAAAGAACAAGCAATTGTGATAAAACATATCAATACTCAACTTATAGTTGTTGATTCATGAATAAAGGATTGTCAAATCAGTCTTACAAGGATTATATTAAGCATATAACAATTGTTAGTTCTAATTAGTTTTATTTAAACTATGCTCTATGATATTTTAGCATTATTGGAGACCTTTTAGCAAATAAAAATTTGCTTTTGTTGACATAGATTTTGTTTGCACAAAGTTTATTTGGAACCTAAATGAATTGAGGATTAAAGTTTTTTCATTCAACAAAGTCATACCCCAATAAAATATTTTGTTAGATTTTCACTAGTATCGTTATGTATGAAAGGAAATGTTTACAAGGGTGTTACATAATTGTCATAATAAATCTATAGAGGTTTTTATTCAAGCTTACTATAGTATAAGATTAGCTTACATGGATAGTTCAAGTCATGGCCGCAATCAAGTGTACCATCTTTTAGGTATAATATAGACCAAGTGAGAAAATGTTAAAAATTACCCTTAAATGTGACTCATATGATTAAAAGAAAAATGCAAATTATTTATTTTCTTTGAGGTGATAAATAAAATCGTTACTCCTCATTATCTCTATTCCTTAAAGTTAGTTAGTTAGAATTCAATTTTAATAACAATTTACCTTTATTTAGCTTGATGGAAGAAAGTGGGAAAATTAAGAATAATTGACAAGGTGTCCAACCTAGCCTATAAAAAAAAAGCCTATGAACCATCGAAAAAAAAACTTCTTGAAAACATTTGACTTTAAACTAGAAGACTTGTTGGTACATTTTCAAAATGTAAATAAGTCACGTTCCTTATTTACTTAGTAGTTATGCATAGACGTTCTTTGATAAAAAATATATATCTATAGGCTAAAAGGGTAGTGTTAATTGAACTTTAAGAGTTTTTGGCCAAATAAGTACTAAGTTATTACTCTCTCTGTATATATGTGTTATGATCGTCTAAATATAATATTGAAAAAGGTCTTTCCTCTGATTATTTAAACCATAAACACTTATTGAGGGTTTAATTTTGATAGTGCAAATTGATTTTAAATGTATTTTATTTTATCTTATGAAAAAATTTGCGTAACTTCTATTGCATAGCAATAAGAGCAAATTTTGCTTAAGAAAAGTGACATTGTTACATGATTTTAAGTAATTCTTCAATTTCCAAATAATCCAACTTTTGGTTTTAACAATTTTAAAGTAACATTATAAATAGTTGGAACATTGAAAGAACTGGCTTTTGCCTTTGTAAAACTTGGTATGTCCTTTTCACTTAAAAAATTCTACAAGTTCTTAATAGACTAAGACATTTTTTCCTTCTAATTTTGTGAAAAACATAAAATTTAAGATCCACAATATGAAACTATCATGTTTAATTATTTATGCATAAATATAATATTTTCTTTCTTTTTTACATATGACATGCAAAATACAATTGTGTATTCCAAGATTCTTTCACTATTTATGCTTTTTGGGATGTCATTGTTTTGTATGTTTGAACAATTATCATGATTACATGGGACAAACTCTATAGTTCATGGTCAAGAATAATTGTTTTTGGTTTTGGACTAACATAGTAACAAATTATATAATGATTTACACTGTTTTGTGATCGTAGTCATAATATAAGAATTTTTTTTAAAAATTTAATCATAAGCTAAGAAACTTGTAAGGAATTGTAAATTCCTTGTTGCAAATATCCTATCCTTATGTTATGACATCTCGTGTATGAAATTTCTTGCATTCCCTTGTATTAGTGGTAAAAAGGAAGGCCACTTAGGTAACTAAAAAAATTGATGAAAAAGGGACGCCTTTGAATGGTTAAGATACCTTTAGGTGAAGGGCCTTAGTCCACTATAGCAAAGAAGAGCCGTTGAGAAATATAGGAATTGCACATTGTTGTAGGATAGAAATAAACCAAAAGATAGAAAAAAAAAAACCAAAATTCTCTCTGAAAATACAAACTAACATGAAAATTCACCCGAAAACTAAACTCAGTAGTCTTATATCAATTCAATATTCATAACAAATCTACTTATAAAATAACACAAAGCTATCTTTATATAAAGATAACTTAAGAAACTAAATAAGAAATATTTAAACTAACTAAGAAATAAGATAACATCTATATTAAATAATATAATATTCTTAGATAGTAAAATATAATATTTCTAAATAAAAAAATTAATTTAATAAAATTTAAAATATCATCATAAATACAAGACAATAATGAATTTCTAAATAATAAAAATTTCTTCTTTGTTCTTCATTATTCTTCCTTAGAGAATGAGAAACATCACTATGCAACATCCCTATTCACAACTGTTTTAACAAATTTGTGATCAACCAAATCAACTTGTGTAGGCAAAGTCACGTCTGTTTTCTTGTGAACAATCTTATCAACTTCTTCTAATAGAGCAACTTTATCTAATAGCCTTGACCGCAATAAGTTTGGCATATCTCTAGCAAGACTCAGAAGGATCATTGGGCAGCAACTCCAAAGTTTTAGTAGAAACTGATTCGTTAGTACGATGAAAGGCCATCCATGACAATTTTGCCTTTTATTGTTTCCTTTCTATTTTTATCACTCTTTAAAACTATAGAAATAATACATGATTGACACTTTTTACTTGTTTGTTTTATGTGAAACAAAACTCAACTAAACCTAAAAATTAAAGTAAACAATCAATTTTTTTGACTTTTACTTTTTGATTTTTTCTGAACTTTTTTTTTCCTCTCTTGAACTAAATTGTAGATAACAAAAATTAAACGCAAAAATACCAAAATAGGACTCATTCAAACTTTTGCTCTAATAACAAGTTGCCAGCTACAGTTGCTTCGACGAAAGAGATAACAAAGGCCAACAAGTTGCATTAGCAATCAGAGACGACAGATTAAAGGAAGTTGTCTCCGGTGCTATGGACTTCATTCGGAAGAGATGGACAATGACCGACACGTAACAACACATTTGGTGGTAGAGGCAGTTGTCTAGCGAGATAGCGACAGCAACAATAAAAATAGATCTCAATGCTTCTTGTGTGAGATTGTTGGTTCAAATTGTGACTTCAATTTGCATTAGAGTGAAGGTGGAAGCAAAAACAAGATTAGGATGGTTTGTGTAGTGTTTTAGGATTGAGATTTATTCTGATATCAATCTAATATAGGACAGAAATAAACCAAAAGATAGAAAGAAGAAAAATACAAAAATTCATCAAAATATATAAACTAACACAGACACATGCTCGAAAACTAAACTTAATACTCTTACATCAATTTAATATTCATGATAGATCTACTTGTGAAATAAGACCAAACTGTCTTTATATAAGGATAACTTAAGAAACAAAATAAAAAATATTAAAATTAACTAGAAAATAAGATAATATTTATACTAAATACTATAATATTAATAGACATTAGAATATAATATTCTTAGTTAAAAAAAATCTAGTCTAATAAAATTTAAATTATCATAAATATAAAATAATAAAAATTTCTTTTTTGTCCTTCATCATATATTCCTTCAATGACTACTTGGTGAAAAAAAAAAGAAAGGAAGTTTTCCTTATATGATTACTAAAACTAACTAGGATAAAAGCTTGGATTTCTTCCATTGATCTAATAATCTAATAACACAAGACACTAACTTGAGAGTTGGTTTGTCCACCTTCCTAACTCTAACCTTAAAAAGCATTAAATGATTGTCTTTATGTTGCTTAGGGTCACTAATATCTTGTCCAAAATTACTAGACTAGGATTTATAGTGTTTCAATATATTTCTTTCTTTTCCTCTTCCTTCTTCTTCCCCTTTAAGCAATGACCATTCTGATGCAAAAATGATATAATTTGTTTTAATTAGTACATTAGTGAGAACCTTTCCCTCTTCTCTTGGTTTCTTTATTAGCTAGTAATGTTAGAATCTCTAAATTAATAATATTAGAATTTTATAAATAATATTTTTTATTAAAAATTCAATCATAATATGACTAAATTAGTAAAGAATAATTATATGTATTATTGCATTATTAAAAATAATAATCTTGAATGTGATTTAGATATTGATGGATATGTTTAGTTTAAATTACACAACTGTATATACATATATATATATATATATATATGATCGATCTTCTCTTTTCTTAAAACATATAAAAATTTCATCTAAAAACATATAATTATAATAAGAATTAAGAGAAAGAAATTAGTTATTAGATAATGAAAAACTCTCTAAATGCATTAACGGTTTTAACTTTTATAAGTTTAAATATGTCATTTACGGTATTATTTATATAAATACATTTAGATTTAAAATCTAAGAAATTAAGATTTATAATAATAGATTTATTAAGAAATCTAATAAATAGTATTAAAACATATGTTTTGAAAATTAGTATTTTATATGTATGAAAATATACATTTACCTAACTTATGATCATTAAATGAATGTTAAAGACCATATGTTTTGTCATGTTACCAAAATCTTATTAATAATTGGTATAGATAATGATGGTTACTGCACTATTTATGAATTTTAATTTATAATAATTTCTATACCAAATACAACAATATGCTTAATGAAGTTCTTAAAAGAAGAAAAAATGTTTTGATAAAGGTTGTCGTAAAGAGCTTCATTGTGAAGTGACAGCCAAGGTGATTTTACAAAATTTAAATTCCCTTTTGACACTAAAAGTTATTATTATAACAAACCAATTATGTTCATTTAAGTTGCAACTATTATGGTTTTAATATATTTAAAAGAAAAAAAAGCTACATATTAAGGAAAGGAATTTTCAATTCCTTATTGCTTTTTATAAGACCCTTAATTCTTTAGGAATTATAAGTATTGTTATAAGAGTATAAGTAAAAAAAAAAAATTGTATTTAATGGGCATTAAGTTTGGGTCTTTTCATTGGTAATGATAATGCAAAATTATTAAGTTAAATCCCATCATGTTAATTAAAGATAATAACAACTCATAAGTCTGTATGTTATGATTGTTTATATTAATAAATAATGAATAATTTTTATATCTATATATTATTATTATAATTTGTTAGTCATCAAAATGACTAAACTATTGCATTTAATGTTATGCATATATTATGATTATAGTTTATTAGTTACCAAAGTGGCCAACTAATATATTTAATGGTAGTATAAATAAATTGTTCATGCATAATTTTAATAAAATACTTATGAATAAAAAATAATTAAATAAATTAATCTTATTAATTATTAAAATTTTAGAATTTACTCAAAAATAAATTATTATTTTATTATTAATAATATAATTGAGGTATATTAATATTTTTAGTTGAATAAATTTATTTATTCAAAAATATCAAATATATTAGATTGAAAATATTTAATTACTTATTAAAATTAAAAATATTATTTATGATAGTATATTAAAGGATTTCTCAAAGGAAAACTATAATATATTCTAATTGTTTTATCTGACTTATGATTAATTATGAACATTTACAATTATATAGTTATTCCAACTCCAAAGACTTTTAGGAAATCTTAATTATATTCTACATTTTATCTCATATATATATATATATATATTATTGCAAAACCCCTTAATGATTGTCTAAAAAAAAGTCTTGTCCAATAAATCAAAACTATGGTTAAAGAAATCCCGTACATTCATCTTCTTTACCCTTCACTTCCAAAAATAATTAAAATTGATACCTTTAATCTAAGATATAGAGATATTCTTAAGCAGGTTAAAGTAGACAAGGAACAAATTATATAATTTACATTTGCACATTGGAATGGTTGTCAAACCAATTATTCGATAATAAAAAAAGAAATTTTATTTATTGTCATATGCATTATAAAATTTTAGAGTGATTTACTTAATCAAAAATTTGATTTACACATTGACTATAAGTTTGCAAAAGAAATTTTACAAAAAAATATTCAAAACATTACATCAAAATAGACTTTTACTTAATAGCAAGTCATTTTCTCTACATTTGATTTTGAAATTGAGTATATAAAAAATGAAATAAACTTTATTCTTGATTTCCTAACTTGAGTTCAAAATATAACCAATGACACTAAGGAAATCAAATAATAACAGCACAAATCCTATACAAAATGCTAAGGAGGGTACAACCTCTACTCTAAAACCTTTGACCCAATCTAAAGAAACTTGTCCAAAACCTACATCAAGTTTACCCATAAAAACCTAAATTGAACAATTGACTAACTAATAAGGTCAATCCTTAAAACCCAACTAGGAAACCTAATTTTCCAAAACTCCTGAAAAATAACTCCAAATCTAAAAATGGATGGAAAATATTTACAAACCTTTATATGTTCTTACAACACTATAGGATTTATCTACCCTTTAAGAACTTTGTGAGGAAGATACAAGAACTTTATGAAAACAAAATTCATACTCTCATTCAAGCCAAAGAACAAAACTTTTTCTTTTTAAAAAAAAGATCTTTCTTTACAAAGAATTTAGAACTAGTTACAAGTTTTTATAGATTTAGAAAAAATCTATGTTTTCAAATTCTTTAAAATGAACTTTGTTTTAATCTTCCAAATGTTTTTTGGAATAAGAAATAACACATAGTTGATTTACTCTATGAACTAGATTTCAATAAATAAAAAAATTCCAATAAAAGTTTAACTTATCTGAATAAATACAAAACTAAAAAGTTACTGTAAAAAAGATATTCAAGATTTAAAATCTAAGAAATTCATTTCCAAATATAAATCACCCTAATTATGTGTTTTTTTCTATGTTAAAAAATTAGCGAAACTAGAAAGAGGTATTTTAAGGTATTCCTAACAAAAAAGATTTGTTACAAAAATTTCATTTTACTTACATCTTTCCAAATTTGATATAAGTTCTCATTTTTAGCAAATTTAGATTGATTTAAAAGATTGGTACAAAACTATTTTTATTGTTCCATTTGAACAATAAGAATGTAATGTGATGTCATTTGATTTGAAAAATACCCCATTTGAATTTCAAAGAATTATGTATGACATTTTTCAACTATATTCAAAATTCTGTCTTATTTATATTGATGTTTTAATCAATTTAAACTATATTGAACAACATTTTAAATATTTACAAATATTTTTTTATGCTATTAAACAAAATGAATTTATGATATCTTAGTTTAAAATATCCCCATTCTAAATCAAAGTGAGATTCCTTGGACATTGTATTTCTCAAGAAATTATTACCCTTATTAAAAGAGTTTTTTCTTTTACAGATAAATTTCCTAACAAAATCACAAAAAAATCTCAATTCTAGAGATTTTTTAAAAGTTTTAATTATATTATGGATTTTATCGCAAACATAAATGTTATTGCAAAACCCCTTTAGGATCATCTAAAGAAAAATCCTATTCCTTAGATACCTTAGCATACTATTCTTGTCCAACAAATCAAAACCATTATCAAAGAAATCCCTTACATTCATCTTTCTAACCCTGCACTTCCAAAAATAATTGAAACCAATTCTACTAATTTAAGATATGGAGGTATTTTTAAACAATTCAAAACAAGTAAGGAAAAAATCATACAATTTGCATCTACACGTTGGAATGATTGTCAAACTAATTATTCCACAATTAAAAAAGAAATTTAATCCATTGCCATGTACATTACAAAGTTTCAAAGTGATTTATTCAAACAAAATTTTCTTTTACACATTGACTGCATGTTTGCAAAAAAAGTTTTATGAAAGAATGTATAAAACATTGGTTTAAAATAAATTTTTGTGTGATGGTAAGTCATCCTCTTTATATTTGATTTTGAAATTAAGTATATAAGAGGAGAAAGAAATTCTATTCTTGATTTCCTAACTTGATAATTTCTTTAAAAGAAAATGAAAGATGTCAAAGAAATCAAAGAATAAAGGCAAAAACCCCATACCAAACCCAAAGGAAAGTACAACCTCTACTCTAAAACCCTTGACCCAATCAAAAGAAACTAGTTTAAAACCTATATCAAGTTTACCCATAAAAACTTGGATTAAATAATTGACCAACCAAGAGGGTAAATCCTTAAAACCCAACTAGGAAACCCAATCTTCCAAAACTCTTGAAAAGCAACTCTAAATCTAGAAATGGATAAAAAATATTTACAAAACTTCAAATGTCCTTATAACATTATAAGATTTATCTACCCTCCAAGAACTCTACAAGCAGGAAGATATAGGTAAAGCATTAGTCTTTACCTCAAAAAAAGTTCCAAAATGTTCTTCAAAATATTTTGACAAAAATCATTTTCAAAATATATTTATTGTGGAATTGGATTTAATGATAAAAATTCTTTTATTGACATTTTAAAATTTTTCTCCCCTAAATGGTACTTTAAACCTTAAGATTTTTTCAAACCTTAAGGCTATTATATGACCATTCTTGATATAACAAAGTTAGTTAGATTCAAACACTTTTATCTAGATAAAACTTATAGTGACCCTACTTATTCAACTTGTCATATACTACAAATCATCCTTCTCTAAGAATAAAGATCAGACCTTTCACAACTTTAAATCTTTCCTATTTCTTTTGAAACCAAAGTAAGCCATTCCCAAACCATTTGATATTAGGATTACCAACATACTTAGTATAATACCTTTTTCATTTAAAACTAGAAAAGTAGCCATTCATGGTTATTCTTTTTTGATACTAAAATTAACCTTACCAAAATTCTCAATTGATTCAAACAATGATGGAACTATTTTGGTTCTACTTTAGATATTCTTATTCCAGAAGTTCAAGAAAGTTTTGACCTATTCAAAATCAAATATGAATCTTCTATAAATGAGAAACACTTTCTCCACTTTTTCTTTTCTCTACAAAATTATTTCTTCCATAGGTGTTAGCCTAATACTTTGATTATCATACCTAGGATGATACTTTTGTCCTCATTAAAAAATTCAAAATTAAATGGTGGGACTCATTCAAAATCCTTAAAAAAATTACTTAAACTTGTTGTGCAAACTTGGTTTGATAATATAACTCAACTGATATTGATCTAGTCATTACAAACTAAGATTTCAAACATTACATTCTTGGCACAAAAATCCCAATAGCAAACCTTTTAATTATGACCCAAACAGAAGAAGAATATTTTGCAATAATGCAACAATTATTGCAATCCAAAAATTCTTCATAACAGGATTTAGCCCATTTAGAAAGTAGTGAACCCTTATGTTTACAAAGTCTACAAAGTAATCAAGATGACTATTTTAGCATATTACCAAAAATAAAGCATGCCAAGGACAACCAGTTGTAAAACCACTCAAAACATTTTTCGTGGACTACTAAAGTAACTTTACAAAAGCATCTTTTGGTGGTTTCAAGAAAAAAGGCTCACAACTGCCAACTCTACAAAATAATAAAACAATTTTTGGTAGATAAGTAGAAAAGGTGCTTATAATTATCATCTTTTCAAAAAGTAAAGGCAACTTTTGGAAAAGAAGATGACAACTTTAGGAAAAAAAGATGACAACTTTATAAAAAGAAAACCACTTTTAATGATGGATACCATTTGTCTATCTTAATCTCTCAGCTCCTTAGTTATAAAAAGAAGCCCAAAAGTTAGTTAGAAGCAAGCTTTTTGGACTCCATTTTTCAAATTCTTTTCTCTCTCTCTCCCTTGTATTCTTCCTTTCTTCCCCTTTCCTTTTCCACCTTGTAAAAATCTCCTCTCTATATTTAAAGTTTTACCAATAAAAATTTGCTAATGTTTCTACACACCCTATAAAAAGCTTTGAAGGCATGTAGGAAATACATAGGACCTACATTCTTTATAAATACTCTAATTCGTTTAAAACTAGCTAGAATGACTATTGTATAAAACCCAATATTTATGGATAAAAATCTCATGAAAAACCCTATAACTACTAGAGAAGGTTTAAAAATTTTATTTGCATCATCTTTTAGTTCAAATCCAAAACAAGAAGAAAATATATTCCAAAATTTTCCCCCCCAAAAAAAAATCCCTCTACAAAGTTATGCGATTATATTAATGGTCTTAATGGCCTTATTAACCAACAGGAATCACTCAAGGAAACAACAAAAAATTCTATAAGCTTAAGTGAAATATAAGAGTAGAAAAGATCAAAAGGTGAGTTGGCTTTGAAATATTCAAAGCTCATGAATGCATCTTTGAATGAAACCCAACATTTACCTCCTATTGAGATAAATGAAATAAACCACAACTGGTTCTTTTTCTTTCTTGATACTTTCTACCATTATTTTCAAAACTATGATAATATAACTCTTATTGTCAATCAAATAAGACAATAACGTCTTAAAAAAAACCTTTACTAATCTAAAAAAATTCATTAAAGTAGTGGCATTTACTCCTATAACTTTTTAAAGTATCATTATGTGGTGTAAAACCACCTATTTTACCCCAAAAGAAGGACCAAATTGTCAGCAACAACTTCCAACATGTAGAGAAGTTATGATCTATAGAATATCATGCACTTGTCAATTGGATTTTTCAATTTACAAAGCCAACATTAACCTAAAATTTTACAAAACATACAACTATAAGGAATTAAAGATAACCCCTCAACTGCTTATGGATCATGGTATGTTTAATTAAATCATTTTCACCGATCTAGATTAGTTCAACCAAGTGGGTAGGAAAATAGCAACACTTGAATTACAATTAATGGCTGATGGAGAACATTATGTCCATTTGAATATAGAATCTTCTCCACTATAATTCATCAATGGGATTGAACCAATAAAACATTTTATTATAATGCATAGTCAAAGTTGCAGTGAACCTAATTTTTTGAGACAAAACACTTGGGACTATTTAATTCTATTAATCAAACAAATAAAAAAATAGAGATCTAAAGTATTTGCTAGAAATTAGTCAATTAACAACCTTTAAAAAGTATATACTCTGACCATAAAAGATTTCATCCAAAAGAATTTCATGGAAAGATATTCTTTATATCGAGTTAATTTTAAAATAACCACTCGATATAATGAATTGGTCCAACACTATAGGGATTAAGATCTAAATCTTGACAATGTCTTATTAAATTTTTTAAATGATCTAGATAAACCAAATGACCCTATTAATTTTGATAATTTAGAAAATCTAGTTAGAGAGGAAGGACAAATCAACATTGAAAATGCAAAGGAAGAATGACATCCATTACATTTTAGTTGGGCTACTAATGTGACTTTTCAAAACATCCTTTAGATGTTTTAAGAAAGAAGTCCCATGATTGCCAGCTTTACAAAATGATAAAATAACATTCAATGGAAAATGAGAAAAAGTGCTCACGACTACCATTTTTCAAAAAGTAAAGGCAACTTTTAGAAAAGAAATTGTTAACTTTACCAAAAGAATAAAACCATTTTAGGTAAAGAATCCCATTTGTTTGCCTCAATCTCCTAACTCTTGAGCTATAAAAGGAAACCTCGAAGTTAATTGATAGCAAGCCTTTTGGACTCCAATTTTTGAATTCCCTCTCTCTCTCTCTCTCTCTCTCTCTCTCTCCTTTATATTATTCATCCTTTCCTTTCCCTTTCTACTTTGTAAAAATCTCCTCCTCTTTGTACTTAAAGTTTTATCAATAAAATTTTGAGAGCATATGGGCTTTGTAAATTAAGAAATTCAATTGATAAGTACATGATATTCTGTAAATTGAAACTTTTTTACATGTCAAAAGTTATTATTAACAATTTAGTCCTTCTCCTGATGGAAAATAACTGGTTTCATACCATGTAGTGATGCCTTGAAAAGCTTTAAAAGCATATGTTGCTGTTCTAAGAAAATTTTGTGTAGTAGTGAAGGTTTTTTTAAGATGTTCCTGTCTTTTTTGATTGTCAGCTTTACAAAATGACAAAAGAACTTTCAGTGGAAATTGAGAGAAAGCGCTCTTGGCAACCATCTTTTCAAAAAGTAAAGGTAACTATTAGAAAAGAAGAGGCCAAATTTACAAAAAGAAGAAAGCCACCTTTAGTGATAAATCCCATTTGTTTGCCTCAATCTTTTGGCTCTTTAATTATAAAAGAAGCCTTGAAGTCAGTTGAAAGTAAGCTTTTTGGACACCATTTTTCTAATTCCCTCTCTCTTTATCTCTCCCTTGTATTCATCCTCTTTTCCCCTTTCCCCTTCTGCTTTGTAAAAATCTCCTTTTTATACTTAAAGTTTTATCAATAAAATTTAGGGGGTATTTTAGCTTTATAAATTAAGAAATTCAATTGACAAGTACATGATATTCTATTGATTGAAACTTCGCTACATGTTGGAAGTTGTTGCTAATAGTTTGGTCCTTCTCCTGAGGGAAAATAGATAGTTTCATACCATGTAATGATGCCTTGAAAAGCTTCAAGAGTAAATGTCATAATTCTAAGAAATTTTTTTTATAGTAGTAAAGGTTTTTTTTTAAAACATTCTTATCTTTTTTTATCGTTAACTTTACAAAATAACAAACAACATTCAGTGGAAAAGGAAATGCCTCTCAACACATTGATGCCTTGGAAAAAACCTATCACTGTACTTCCAACATTGATTCAATTTCTTAACTCTATCTATTTATAACCTATTCTCAATGCCTAAGGAATTAATGCTAATAGCCTTAGAAACTGCATCTTATTATCTGTTACCAGTAACAAAATTAACAGACTTGTTAGACCACCTTAATCTTCTCTCTTCCATCTGGGTGGGGTTTCAATAATTTACACCATTGTTATTCCTAACCCCTAGAAATCTAGAATTACTTTAAAGAACTCCCTTTAATGAAGGTTTATTAGTCTTGCTTAGACCAAATACCATTTCTTTCTACAACTTTCATATAGAAGACTTAATGATTTTGGCTCTTACATGTTCATTACTGATTTAATGAAATCATTTAGGCAACTTATACAACTAGACATAAAATACTTCTTTGTGGGGTAAGGGTTTGTGTTTTTCATGAGAGCCTTTAACTCTCTAAATCTTTCCTAATACTCACACAAGGAGATAGTTAGAGCTAATTTGTTAAACTCCTATACTACATCCAAAAATTTGCTAGTACTAAACCACACACACAAGTCATCCACAAACTTCTCCTAAGTAATAATGGTTTGGTTAGCTAGCTAACCTTTAAACCATAATGCCATTTGCTCTCCTAAATACATTACAACTAACTTAGCCCTATCCTCATTTGAAACATTACAAATTTAAAAATATCTATTGCACTTCATGACTTATTCTTTAAGGTTTGTTCCTTCAAAATAAAGTAGGGCAACCCTAGGGTTCTAGTTCAAGCTTCCTTCCATAGATCTGACATTATTCATTATAGAACTACTTTTTTTTCTCATAAATTCCTTAGGTAACAAAAGAATGTCCGATTGGTCATGCTAACCACTTAATAGCGTCACTAATATAGAATTTACATTAGTAAGAAGAGGTTTCACTATCTTACCTTAATCAAGGAATTTTTTGAATTTTTGACATAAAAGCCTTACCAATTGCTCAAAAGCAATGTTGTTTTCACATAAACTAGTATACTATTCCTTGAGCCACCACATTGCATCTTCCTTCTCTATTGTCATTGTTAGATCTATGGTTACCACCATCTTTGTCTTTTTAGCTACTTTGTAGTCAAAAATTTTCACAAGATCTAACACTTAACACCAAACTTATTAGAGCCTGGAGATTTAGAGAAGAAATTAGGGAGTTAAGATGAAGAAAGGAGGGGAGATAAAGGAACTAGAAAGAGACAAAATCTAGAATGATGAGAACTTTAGAGATGATAGATATAAGGCTTCAAATGAAGCAAAAAATCCATTACACATTCCAAAAGACCTAATAACATGAGTTAAAGTGAAAAAGATGAAAGAAGTACTGAACAAGCTGATTAAAGACATTTAGGTCAACCAAACTACAAATGGTGCAAATTCAAGTTTGGAAGAGAGTGAAAGCCTTATTAATAAGATTGGAGTACTTAATAAGTCAAAACTAAGTAATAGCATTCACTCCAAAATAAGTATTCCTCCTAAATAAGTGATGGTATAAAAGTAAGTTTTTTATGTAAGAATTTGTCCTAGATAAAAATTCCTCCTAAATAAAGATTTATTTTAAATAAAAATTGTTATCTTAGCTTATAAATAGGCACCTTTTTATAAGTTCTATAATATTAGACAACTATGAAAGAAATAAAAAGTAAGGATTTTCTCATTCAATTCTTTTAAGAACTAAAGAACTTATCAAGAGGTACTTTTTTCTTATGGCGTTCAACTTAATTTATTACTCCCAATTCCTCTCTTTTTTAGAGCTGGCATCCATATCCTTCTTAAATACCCTAAATTCATGTTCCTTTGAATGTTGGGTCTAGAGTTTATGTTATTAAAGTTTGATTTAACTTTCTTGGATATTATTTAATTCCTTATGTACGTTGGGTCCCTAAACCATGTCTTTTAAGGTTTTTCACATCATTTGGTATCAGAGTCTAGTTCTAAATTAGGTTGGATCAACTCATTCTTTAATTTTCTATCTTGTGATTTATTTATTTTTTGTTTAGTTTATTTATTAAGTACATTATAATTCAAATGCACTCATCTGTCAATTTGTAACCCTTCTCACTTTACTCTTTTGTTTGAGATCACAACTATCAAAAATATGCTAATTTCAATTCCAATTATTGTTTCTAAGTATTCTACATTGTTTTGTGTTAAGAAAAAGAAAAAAAAAGTAATGAAAAAAAAAGGAACAAAAAAAGGCATCAAATTCAAGTTATTGATAAAAGTTAAATAGTTTAATCATATTGGCCACAATAATAATATAATTTTCTTACTCAACTCCAATTTTGTCATCTATTTTCTTATTATGTTATCTAAATTTATTCTCTAAGTTTAACTCCTTATCTTGATTTTTATGAGTTTTTTTTTTTTTTTACTCTTTAATCTCTAATTAGTTCAATTTTATGTTATTTATCTTGTTCTGTTCAAAATCAATCCTCTTAAGTTAGCTTGTTTATTTCTTTAAAGAGTTGAAAGGGAAAATTTGAGTGGTAAAGAGTAAGAGTATAGGTTCATATTAAGAAAAAGCCATAAAAAGTGAAAACACAAGAAAGTGTGACATCTTTTCTCTTGAGTGAAACACATGAGGGAGTGTTCTACAAGGTATCCTGATCATTTTATGTAGAAGTAATACTATGACTTCCATAGAAAAAAGTGTAATTCATATGTCCTTTATGATTAAAATTATGCAACAACAATTTAAGCATATAAATACCAGATTTGATGATATAAGGGAGAGAATAGAAGAGCAAGTTAATACAATAGCAGAGTTACAAAGGAGGCATAGGGAATATAAGGCTCCTAAAGTAAGAAGGTAATTAAGACAACATGCCTATAACTATAAAGATAATGTAGAAGATGATAAATTTGCCAATCGAACTACTGTGGTTAGAATTACTAATAATAAAATGAATTAAAGAGATTTTGAATGTAAGACACTTATGATTGTGATTTAGACAATATTAAAATGGCAATTTTGTTATTCTAAGGTAAGAATGATCCTAATGCGTACCTAATGCGTACCTTGAATAGGAGAAGAAGGTTGAATTGGTTTTTTACTACCATAACTATTCTGAGGAAAAAAAAGTAAAGCTTATTTTCATTAAATTTACTAATTATACTATTATTTGGTAAGATCAACTTGTTTTGACTAGGATAAGGAATTGTGAGCAGCCTATAAATACATGGGAGGAAATGAAGGCTATCATGCGGAGGAGGTTTGTTCCTAATCATTATTACAGGAAGTTGTACCAAAGGTTATAAAGACTCACTTAGGG
The DNA here is from genome assembly GCA_019804595.1 of Bruguiera parviflora. Lineage (NCBI taxonomy): Eukaryota > Viridiplantae > Streptophyta > Magnoliopsida > Malpighiales > Rhizophoraceae > Bruguiera > Bruguiera parviflora. The sequence continues at coordinate 4,288,572 of CM034054.1, read as the reverse complement.
CACCAAAAGTATTAAGAACTATTATCAACCTCGTAAGTTCTTTGATAGGGAAATGTAAGTTTTTAGTGGCACTTTACACCAATGTTTGGCATAAAATTGGCGTGAGATGAGCACATCAAAGGAAATAAGGTAGCAAGTTATGGCCTTGGAATCAAGTAAAAAGCATGCTTAGGTCGTTGGTCAAGAAGGCAGTGTGCATAAGCAAAGGGGCAGTGGGCTATTGGTTGGGAAAGTTGGTGCATAAACTAAGTACTAGACTAATAAGGTGCCTTGTAATATAAAAATATGAGCTAGGAGTGCTTGCGTGAGAGACTTAATGGCTAGAATGGTTTCCAAGCTATCATAGTCTCAAGTCCTACAAAAATAGGAAGATCATGAATGGTGCTCCCTAAAAATGTAACAGTGTGGATTGGAACCATCTATAAACTACCATAATCTCAAACCCCACAAAAATAAATAGATTATAAGTGTTACTCTTTAAAAATGTGGGCAAGGGATGAATGGGCAATTAAGGGCAGTTAAGATCCAAATTTGACTCCCTAAAGGTAATTAGTTATTGTGAGTTACTGGTTAAATGTGGAAGAACTTAATAAGCAGAATGTGCCACCTAAGTAAAAGAGAAAGTAAGGGAAAGTGTGAGGTTCAAGGGTCTTAAACATGGGTGCACAAAATGGGGAAGTGGAGGTAGTTTCTAAGACCATTAACCTATGATCCTATATAATTCATTAAGGCATGATCGGCTTAATAGCCAAGTCATGTAAATTTAAGTAGTTAGAGGTGTCAACTACAACTCTATAAATAGGTCAGAGTAGCCAAGTGCTCCCAAGAGGGAAGCATATAAGGAGAGTGCATAAAGTAAGGAAACACTTAAGAAGAAAGTGAGAGGTACTTAACATTATATCCTTTATGCTTTTGGGGAAAGTAATAAAAGATTGGGAAGGTTTCCATATGTGCTTATGCCTATTCCTTTACTTGTGCAATTGTGTGTGAATTATTTACTTGTAATTTCGTGTGTAAAGGGTTGGCTGAAACTAAGTGAGCAACTTAATGCATCACAAGACCAAAAATTTGGGTCAAATATTTAGCCTTGTGACAACTACCACAAAAAGATGGAGATTACTACGATTAGGAAAAATATAGAAGAAAATGGAAAGGCAACCATGACCTAATTTTTGTAAGAGCTAAATAAAGACATAACAAATATGATTAAATTGCAATATTATGTGGAATTAGAAAACATGGTGCATATGATAATAAAAGTTAAAAGGCAACTTAAACAAAAGGGTTTTACACAATTTGGGTAGAATTTGATTTCTACCTCATCTTGGAAATTAAATTTGAGTAAAAGGGAAGAAAAGGCTAATTACAAGTTTAAAGTCAAGCTATCCAAGTGTAAAAATGTGGGTTCTAATAAGAAGGTAGATAATTCTAACCCTAACCAAGTAGAAATAGAGATATTAAGTGTCCAAATAAGCGTATAATGATCTTAAGAGGTAACAGTGATGTTGGAACTGTAAGTAAATTAGATGATAATTTTATGTTTTCATCAAAAGGAGAAAGTAATAGAAAGGAGTATTCAATTAATAAAGTAACTCTTGTCACAAGAGAAGTATTAAATGTGCAAGTGAAGGAAGAAAATGAGGTGCAATGAGATAACATCGTTCATACAAGGTATTTTATTAAAGATAAGTATGTAGTGTGATTATTGATGGTAGGAGTTACACTAATGTAGCTAGCACAACTATAGTCAAAAAGCTAAATTTACCTATTATAAAGTATTGTAAGCCATATAAACTTCAATGGTTAAATGACAATGGTGAAATCAAGACAAATAAACAAATCCCTATGTGGTTCTTATCCTACTTGTACCCAAGAAAGATAGGACTTGAAGGATGTATGTTAACTATCAAATGATCAACAAAATCATTGTAAAGTATCATCATCCCATACCTAGGTTAAATGACATGTTGAATGAATTGCATGGTTCATATGTCTTTTCTAAAATTAATTTGAAAAGTAAATGTCACCAAATTAGGATGAGAGAGGGAGATGAGTGGAAAAAAACTTTCAAAACTAAGTATGGTTTGTATAAATGACTTGTTATATCATTTGGTCTCACTAATGCACCAAGCACTGTTATATGATTAATGAATTATGTTTTGCATTCATTTATTGGTAAATTTGTGGTTGTATATTTTGATGATATTTTGGTATATAACAAAAGTTTAGAAAAATATCTTAATCATTTACATTATATTTTAATTGTTTTATATTTTGATAAATTGTATGTTAACTTCAAAAAATGTTTCTTTTATATTTATTAGATCACATTTTTTAGCTATGTTATGAGTGCTAAAGTTAGTAAGGAAAAAGTTAAGACAATTCGTGATTAGCCTATATTCAAGTCAATTAGTGATGGGTATATCTTTCATAGTTTAGTTAGTTTCTAAAGATACTTTGTTAGGGACTTTAACACCATTACTACATCACTAACTAAGGTTATCAAAAAGAACATACGTCTTAAGTAAGGTAGTGATCAAGACAAGGCTTTTAATCGTATTAAGGAAAAATTAAGTTATGCTCTCATACCTACTTTACTTGACTTTGCAAAAACTTTTAAAATTAAGTGTGATACTTCAAGTATTGGCATTGGAGTTGTTTTGATGCAGGAAAGGCGCCTAATTGCCTACTTTAGTGAAAAGCTAAGTGGAGCAACCCTTAATTGTCTTACTTATGATAAAGAGATCTATGCATTGGTACAAGCTTTAGAGACATGACAATATTACCTTTGGCCCAAAGAGTTTGTCAACCATACTAACTATAAATCCTTAAAGCACTTGAAGGGATAAGGAAAGCTAAACAAAAAACATGTTAAATGGATCAAATTTATTAGAACCTTTCTCTACATCATCAAATATAAACAACATAAAGAAAATATGGTAACTAATAGATTATCTAACAAGTATGCCCTTCTCTCTACATTTATTGCAAAATTATTAGGATTTAAATATATTAAAAATTTATATATAAAAGATCTTAACTTTGCTAATATGTATAAAGTATATGAGAAATCAACTTTTGAGAAGTTTTATAAATATGAGGATTTCTTATTTAGGAAAATCATTTATGTGTGTAAATGAGTTCTTTAAGGGAGTTGGTTGTGAGAGAAACTCATAAGGATGATCTAATGGGTTATTTCAAAGTTAGGAAAACCCTATGTGTCCTAACTGAACATTTCTTTTGGCCATACATGAAACAAGATGTTAAGAGAGTATGTGAGAAATGTATAACATACAAATAAGCTAAATCTAAAGTTTTACCTCATGGCTTGTACACTCCCTTACCCATACTTAGTCATCCTAAAGTTGATTTATCTATGAACTTTATACTAAGGTTGTTACAATCAAAAAAGGATAAGAATTTTGTATTTGTTATTGTTAATCAATTTTTAAAGATGACTCATTTTATCTCATACCATAAAATTGATACTGCAAGCAATATGGTTGACTTATTATTTAAAGAAGTAGTACATTTACACAACATTTCATAGATCATTGTTTTAGACTGGAATATAAAGTTCTTAAGCTACTTCTGGAAGAATTTGTAGGGTAAGTTAGGTACTAACCTATTATTTTTAACTGCTTACTATCCACAAACTGATAGATAGATTGAGGTGATTAATCAAACTCTTTCTACTCTTTTGTGTGCTATTATTCAAATAAATTTGAAAACATGGAAGATTGTTTATCACATGTCAAGTTTGTATATAATACAAGTATTTATTTTGCTATTAGTTTCCCTCTATTTAAAATTATATATGGTTTTAATCCGTTGACTCCTTTGAATTTGGCACATATACCTGTTAATAAGTATGCTAGCTTAGATAATGAATGTAAGGTTGACATGGTGAAAAAATTGCATGAGAAAGTATGACAACTTATTAAAAAACAAATTGAGTAATATAAATCTCATGCTAATGAAGGGTAAAAGAAGGTTATGTTTGAACCTAGTGACTGAATTTGGATGCATATATCTAAGGAACGATTCCCAACTCAGAGGTATTCAGAGTTACAACTTAGAGAAAATGGTCTATTTTAAGTTATAGCACAAATTAATGACAATACTTATAAGTTAGACCTTTCTAATAAGTATAATATGAGTTCAACATTTAATATTTTTTATCTTTCCCCTTTGGATGTAAGTGATAATTCAAGGATGAATTTTTTCAAGGAGAAGGGGAAATGATAAGAACCTTATAAATAATAGATAGAAGACTTTAAAGGATGCAAGAGATCCATTTTACATTCTAAAAGGTCTATTAATATGAGTTAGAGTTAAAATGATGAAAGAAGTACTAAATAAGTTAACTAAAAACATTTAGACCAATTAAGTTACAAATAGTGCGAATTTAGACTTAAAAAAGAGTTAAGATCTTATTAATATGATTTAATTACTTAATGAGTCAAAATTAAGTAATAATATTTACTCTTAAATAAGTAATTTTATAACAGTAAAAGTTTTCTATATAAAAATTTATCTTAGATAACAATTTTTCTTAAATAAAAATTTATTTTAAATAAGAATTTACACTTCTTAAAAATTATTATCTTAATTAATAAATAAACACTTCATTATAAGTTTTAGAATATCAAATAACTTTGATAGAAATAAAAAATAAAAATTTTCTCTTTCAATTTTTTTAAGAATTAAAAAACTTATTAAGATATATCTCTTCTTATAACATTCAACTAAATTTATCACTCTTAATTTCTCTCTTTTTTAAAATATAATATTCATAACTTTTTTAAATACCCTAAATTCATATTTTTTCGAATATTAGATTTAGAATTTATATTATTAAAATTTGATTTACCTTTCATGAATATTCTTTAATTTTTTTGTATAATTAAGTTCCCAAATCACATCTTTTAGGATTTTCTGCATCATAGGGAGAGAATGTAATTTTGATTTTCTGTTAATTATGTTTCAATCCCGACCTATTCAGCCTATACGCGTGGATCATTGGTCTAACAACCTTTAATGGAGATTTATTATCGAAATGCTCTGCTTTACTAATGGCCATACCTCTTAACAATAATGTTACTTTAACGGTGTCCCATCAACTATAATCGACGGCCATGATTAGATTGATGTAACTTGCCTCTTTAATTGACCCATATGTTTTTTTTTTTTCCTTTCCCTCAGATACTGGCTCTCAGATCATCAAACGTGGCTAACTCCATCAATTCAGGTTCTGGCTCTCCTCCATCACTTGCAGGGTTAGTTCTACTGTCAATTGCCCTGCTGACAAATTGCAATTTTGTAGATATTGATGGTTGGAATATGCACAAATATATGCGTGCTGGATTTTGTTTCTTCAGCATTGTCTGCGAGAAAACGTCAAAATTCTTTCACCTCTCAAGGACGTGAATGCATATTCTCGGGGCTGCGCTACCTTCGATCTTCCAATTCATGTTGCTAGAGCGATCAAAGGTGCTATAGCACATCTATAGGTACTCCTGAATTTTTCGAATGTATGTTTTTTCCATTCCTTTATCATCCCACATTGCAAAAGCTTTGTATTTTAGAGCTTACATTTGTTGCGATGTTCATTAATTGCGCAAACGAGACTGCGGATCTATTTGATCTTGAATTGAATCAAGAAGATCCAGCACTCGGGAATTTCTGCTTACACACATGTGGAGAACTGTGTGTGCTTGTAAATTAAACTAAGAGAGGGAGAAGAATGTCTATAAATTATTACATTTTCTTACCAATAGTTTGGCTTTCTAGCATTGAACAAATTCATTTTAGAAAGTCTTTAGTCAAAGTGCACATCCACCCTACGCCACCTTTCATGTTGTAAAAGTGGGCAACTATGTCTTGTAAAGACAAATAAGTGCTCTTTACACAGTGGACAACATAGAAACCTCTTTGTGCATTGAATTCGTATAATTTTTTTTGGGTGTGACCTTCGGTTAATTTCTCCTTTTGGTTCTTTTTGTGTTTTTTTCCCCCTAATTCCACAAACGAAACTTTAGAGGCCAAGCGAGGATCATCACGTCCACATTTTTTGGGCCTATGTTTTCTATATGTGGTATTACGTGTTTGCTGATCACTGAGTTTTAAACTGTGGAACTATCTTAGACGCTAATGGATCTCTATAGAGTGTGGCTCACGTAAGAATTAATTTTATAAGCACGATTCAGACACGGTTGCTGATAATAAAAATGATACGAGGCATTATGTATAGTATTTGTGAATGGTGTGAATTAGCAGGTTCTTAGATAGCTCCCCAATTAGGAGTTGTTTTCCTTTTTCTTTTCTTTTCTTTTTCTTTCCTTTTTTTATGGAAAAAAAAAAAAGAAAGAAAGAAAAAGGGGAACAACCATAAAAGGCCAAGAGTTTCTTGGTTCTATAATTCGAGAAAACGTGGCTAAATCTATAACTTTCTCGAGCCCACGCACGTCATTATATAAATTTTTCCCCAGTTTTTTTCTTTTCTTGTCTTTTTTCTCTACAAATTTGGTGGATGTATTCATGTATGTCAATTGATATTTTGAAAACCAAATCGGTTGAAGTAGAACAGCCAAAAGGTTCAAAATTTAATCAGCTTAATCAATTTAGTTGATTTAACTAAAATTTAAATTAGTAGAACCAGCATTTAATAATAAACATATATTTATAAGTAAAAGAAAAAATTAAAAAAAATAACAATTATACATGAAATATTTTAACTAAAAATCATCTTAAATGGTCAAATTTAAATGTTTTGATAAAAAAATATAGAAAAACTTGATTATATGTTATTTTTTTAGTTTTAGTGATTAGATTAGAGCTTTAAATAATATTTATAATTCAATTGTAAATTTAAATTAAATCTAGGATCTAATAATAATTTAAATAAAATTTTCGGATTAAATAATAATTTTTGATATTTAAGGTAAAAAAATTGTCCAACCACAAACTGGACCACTTTTTTTTTTTTTTTTTGAGTTTTACCAATTTTTTGAGCCGTTTAAGTGCAACTGGGTTTTTTTAAATAAAATTAAATCGGTAATTTCATTGATTTACAATTAAATCGGTCTGGCTGATTCAATTTGATTCTGAAACCACAGACTTCAATTAAAGGAAGCAATTTGTTAGATAAGGCTGTCCAGAGTTGGATTCGTTTGGAGGACAGAACAAGGACTCGATATATCTTCTTCGTGAGCTTCAATTTAGTCGCATAAGGCTAGACTGGATAGGCATCTTTTGGTCTCAATTTGCTTCCTCTACTAATATAATCCCCCTTGAGAAATAAAATAATTAGCAATACAAGTTTTGTTTATGGAGTAACATTATTTTATTTGTCGCCCCTCGAAACAGAAACCTAAATCTTCTACAAATGCAATACTTTTGTCCCGAGAAACTGAAACTTAAATCTTCTGCGACATTTGGCAAATTCAACTTGTTTTCTTGGCTGCCAAACATGAATACAGGAACAACATCCCCGTGAAGCACGAACTCTCTCTCATACTCTCTCTCTCTCTTTTGCAACCACACGATGCATTTACTTATATCCTGTTAGAGAGGAATCGATGTTGATAAACTTGGATTTTGATCCGAGACATGTATTTTCCATCTGGATCACAATTTGCCACTAAAGCTTCTTCTTTGTCGCATTGATTCGCTCGTTAAACTGCCTGTTGACTACATGGATCGTAGTCTGTATAGGTTTGCGTTTGTTTCCCAGACACATTTAGTCATTATAAACAGGTAAACATTTGTGATTGAGAACAATTTTCTTCTCCTTTGTTTTTTTTTCATCTAATTTTCTTAAAAACACCCTTTCGATTTAAAATAATAACACAATGAAATCTTTAGGTGGCACGAATAACAGAATTAGTACGACTAACTCGTAGCATCAAAAGTATTTTTCTTCCTCTTTTAAGTAGACAAAAACCATAGAAACTATCGAGGTGAAAAAACTAAAACTAACCTAGAGGAGTTATCAAAAGGGCAAAAAAAAAAAAAAAAAAATCCCTGGATGTTTGGAGACTTGGAGATAAAATAAGAACGAACTGGTTAATTCTTCTCTAAATTTGACTTTAAAACATCCAAGTCTAGAGATATAAGGATGCGATATAGTATAGTTCTTCAATCATTTGGGAGTATTTTGAAGTGTTTTGCACGAAAGTAAATAAATGAAATGAATGGTTGTTTTGTCCCTTCAACGAAAAAATATAAATAATAATAATAATCATAAATGATTTAATTTAAGAGATATGAATAATGATTTTATTGTAGTATATGGACAGTTTCCCATCGCCCTTTTATCAAGATTCAAGGAAGTTAGCAAAAGAGTCCATCTCATGGTGTGGGGTTAATGAATAATTGGGCAGTAAACGGCAATCCATATAACGCGGGGACATTTAAGAAATTTAATGTTCGACTGTAAATTGGCAATGACAATAAACAAGCAACGCAAAGAATGACAAGAAAACGATTAAAAGGGTGTAAAGCTCCACATTTAAGGATGCAAAACTCGCACTTTCCTATATAACATCAACTCTTCTTCGCCCAATTCTTTATCCAATCCACGGAAATTACATTCACCAACCAAAGGATGTGACTTCACTTTTGCTCTTGCATAAACTTTTTGGTGGCATAGTCCTTTGGCATTCTAGGATATGTGAAATGTTGAGGAGCCATATCAAAACAAAAATTTGAGTAATTTAGAACCCTCGGCTACTAACTCAGAATCATTTTGCGAATGGGATTGACTTTTGAAGAGCCAATTAGACTTTCATGTCTAATATTTGAGTTCCTTACAATTCCTAATTCCTATAACTTTTCACATATTAAGTTCACTAACATATTGTGCTTACAGTGAATATCTATATACATTATAAAGCCATTGCTTCCACCATACTCTGAAAAAAAATGCTCAGATATACATCAATTGCTCTCTTCTCTTCTCACCTTTGAAGTCAATTTTGCATTTTAACTCTAACAGGTATGTAAATTTCGATTAACATTTTATATATTTAATAGGCCTTTATATAATTTTAATTAATTTTAATATTAACTTTAAAAACATATTTATATTTTTTTTTATCTTTTTCATATTAATTACAAATTTATATATATATTATTTTTTAAAATTATTATTATTTTTTTTTTTCCCAGAATACATAAATGAAATGTACCTACAAGTTTAAAAATAAATTTTGTTATCAATTAAACTAATTCATCGGTTAAACTATTTAAAGAAAAAAAAACTAAGTTAGCATTGTGTAACTAAATTTTTCACAAAAATTTTTCTTTAATTTTTTATTTCATTTATGAATAATAATGTGAATAAACTTCTAAAATAAATTATTAATAGAGTCGAAGAAATTATGAATTAATAATAAAATTAAAACTACAATTTAACACTTATTATATGATTGAATTTACTATAAAATGAAATTCAATTTTGTTTGTCAATTATTTTTTTGAAATTCAATTTTATTTGTCAATTATTTTTTTTTAAATTAAAAATAAAAAGATTAAACACTATTATCTTTTTACTAGAGTCAACGGTTATACCATTCCTATGTATAGATTAAAAAAGTTGGCTTGCAATAAAACGCAATGAAAACCGAAAGACGCTAAAAAGGTTTTAACAAAGAGAGTATGACACCAAACCCAGAGCGAGAGAGAATCAGTTGCTCCAAAATACAAATAGATTCCATATCAACTACATTGTATCAATTCATCTACAAAAAGTATATTGTATAAAACTGCAAAGGCTGAGAGAGAGAGAGAGAGAGAGAGAGAGCTTACCACAACACTACCTGTAGAGTATGTAGACAATGGGACAAGAATCTTTTTGACCGCAAATTTTTGAACAAAAATATAAGTGCTGTATGCCAACAATCAAATCATGAAATTTTAATTAGAAGTCAGTCTGTATAGAAATGCATTCCGAGTAAGATTGCAAAGGATGCATAGCCGTTCTCATCCCTAACCCTCAATAGTGCACCAGAAGTGGGAAACCAGGAGAACAAGATGTTGATTGCCTTCTATAAGACTAAAATGCCATTCATGTAGGAGATAACCACAGCCATTGAAAATATGGATATATGGCTTTTACTGCCATTGGACTGAACTGCCCGGAATATGCAGAATGACAATTGCACCCCCTTATCACTAAGAGGCTTCTGTATAGGAAATACATAAACCCAAAATCTGAATTCTGACGTAAAAGATATACCACTCTAACAACTTGGCAATAAAGCTGATGTTGATGTTGAAGGCAGGTACTAAACCAGCCACCTAAGGATAGAGAATCTACAATAAGTCCTAAAACTTGAGTGCTAGGCAGAAAACCCAGCTTCCATTGCTTGCCAGATTGCAGCCATATCAAATCTAAAATTCCTGAAGCTGTTACCAGGGACTGTGTCACTAAGATGAGAGTCAGAGGCATTTTTGGTTGATTGGCTATCTGTTACTGTGGCACTGGTCCCTAAAGATGTGTTCTTTGCTTTCCACACACACATACCTTGATGCAAACAAAACAGAAATTGTCAGGAAAAGAAGCAAAAAAAAATACTAGCACACTTGGCAGCTTCCATCAAATGACAATGGAGTAATACAGATATCATTGACTATGTCTATACCAGCTTTACCATTATAATCTCCTCCCGAGTGAGCAAGTACGGTTCCATTTTTCCAAGCCCATTACTCCACCACCAATCTGGATTCGGTGGCTCAAATGAATAGGAAAATATTGGGCCAATTCCAGAGTTGCTACTCATAATGAAAAGAGTTATCATTTTTAAGGCAAATACAAGTTCAAATCTAAATGCATTCTATCAAGAAACCATTTGATCAGAAAACTTAAGTTGTTTGGTGAAACTAGAATTTAAATCATATATTATACTCCAATGCATTCTAAATTAGATGAAAATCACTCTTCTTAGTAAGGACATCCTACAATCAACCTCAGGGCACCAAATCTTCTCACAGAGATCAAACTTGGGCTCAAAACATATTCCAAAAGGAATGTGCAGGATGATCTTGTTAACTGGTTACCAGTGAGGAAGGAATTATCCTTGTTATTTGCCCTCCACACTTCCTTTTAAAACCTTGTCTTATTGTTAACTCTTCAACCTCTGACATTTGTAAGATCTACTTGACAGTAAGAATCATTAACTAATAACTAGGGAAAAGGAAGTGAAACCTCTGAGAGACATATCAGGTCTTGGAGCTACTGGAGGTTTATGGGCTGAAATCCACAATTTTAGAGACCTGCATGTAGACATTTCATCTATTAATACATTTTAATCTTAGAAGCATCAAAAAGCTACCAGCGTAGCATACAAGAGTACTCACAATAAAAAAGGGGCGACCATGTAAAGCTTGAGGCCAGTAGCCCCACGGGAAATTACATCATCACTTGCTGGTCGAAGTTCATCAATCTGGTGCCATGCAATTTCCTGTAAGCAGATAATGGAATGTGTGATCTCGATGCCATAAAAGATCTACAAGCAATCAGGCTTTGGCATTCATTCCTATCTCATATATATACGATGAAGATAGGCTAATTAGAACCTCAGGGCACTCCTCTATTTGCATGAAGGCAAGAAAATGATTTAAGGGTCTGAAGTCAGATGAGACAGGGATAGGAAAATGTGAACAAAATGGGGTAGCTAAAAAGAAGAGCAGTGACTCCATCTAAGATGCTTCAGCCAATTTACAACTACATGCATGGATTATATGACAGTGCCCATGTCACTGTATGGTTAGTTTCCCAAGACAAAACAGATAGCTATATAAACTTTAGTTGACCTGCACAAAATCCATAATTTTAGGTAAGAAGAAGATATTAAATTAACATGTGAGTTAACAGACCAACTGAATTTGTGTAACTTGTAGCAACATACACTGATCTCCTTCTTCGTAAGTGGCGCAAAGGCAGTATCATCTCTCACTCCACCAATTATGTAGAGCCGCACCCTTTGCTGTCCAACAATTTCTTCAATGTATACCTCTTTGTCAAGAAGCTTAGAAACATCAAAACCAGTTTCCTCCAGGACCTGCACTCCGCACATAGAATGAATGGGTTAGCAATTACAAATGTTGAGTGCTAGCTTGACGCCAGCAGGCAGGCAGGTGCACAGGGGTTGGGGATGGTGGCACTCCAAAATCTGTTATATCAGTTTCTCTATGTGTGTTTAGTATTTATGCAAGGACTCAGTCTATCACATCCTGATAAAGCTGACCCCTCAGGATATCTTTCATCATCACAACCAAGGCTTGGCTAAATAACTTGCCATGGCCAATTTATGGGTTGCAGATGGACCATAATAAAATGAATGCTGCCTGGAAGTATTAAACACTCATTATAACATGAATGAAGGGTGTGGTTGTACGCCTTAGAAGGAACTGGTAGTTGATTGGATGAAGAGCTTCATGGTCAAAGCATAATGTCAATTTCATCATTCTTCAAGTCCATCAAAATGCAGAGGAATATATTGAACAAAAATTGGATGTCTCAAGCCCAATCTAAAGTGACAAGAGAAGTGTTAATAAGGATATGCAATCCCCTAGTACAACACTACACAAGAATCAAAGGTTACTTCTCGGATAGCACATGCATGGTCTTCCTCATCTTTGTTCTTTTTGCCCCGTGGAAAACTCCAGCTCGTCCCTTTCCATCCCTTCACTAGCAAACACTGTCAATAGCAATGATTAAGGTAATAAGATACTAAAGTATTAAATGTTTGAACCTTGTTAAATGACGCAAGAAAAGCCATAAAGAATCAAGAAAAAGCTGTATGCAACTCCAACTAAATTTGGAAGTAAGGTTGTGCTATGGAAGGACATGGGAGAAAGACTCTTCTATACAGAAAGTCTTTGCAAATCAACGCCAAATCTTCAAATAGAGAGGAACACGAAGCTAGTAATATTTCAAGCATTCGCTTATAAGAGGTCTCACCCTTTCATAGGATTCATCCAAAATTATTGCTCCAGTCACGGGAACTTGAACCTTGTAGGAAGTGAAATCCTTAAGAATGTTATCTATGTGAGCAACATAGGGCTTCAGAACGTCACAACTGTTAAATACTGCAGTATGTTAAAACCAACAAACATGAAGAAACTATAACGCAGAGCACATGAAGAGAAGATAAGCAAAAAACCCTCCCCAGACACAGATGGTAGCGGAAACTGTGAAGGATACGTAAGGAAGTGAATTCCTTCAAAGTGAGTGACTTCAATGATGGATTTTTTTCCACAGAATTGTCCTCGTAGAACCAATGTGCACACTCCACAAGGAACAGAATTCTCTCGAATGACTGCTGATCTTCTTTTGGAACGTTTAGAACAAACCGACTGAAGCACGATATGGACGATCAAAACATCTTTTAGAAGCAAAACTACATAAAAGACATACAATACAACAACAAAGAACAATGTAATTCTACCAAAGTAACAGTATAGAACAGTTATTGAGAGGAAAAATACTTCCAGCGCTTGCAAAATTCATTAAACGAATCCGATGTTCAGTCCCCCCACCCCACCCCCATGCCTACCCTTAGGAGCTGTATTTTGCTGGAGAAGAGGAAGAGGAGTGGGAGATTTTTAAGGGGACCAGACCTGCATAAATCGTCGAGGAGTTCTTGAGGAGGGAGGCCGCCGCTCTTCGACGGAGCGCTGGAGGATCGATGCAGACCAGCCATCGGGCCCCTGTTCTTGTTCTTCCCCTCTGTATGTATTATCTTCTGTAGATCGATCTTCAGCGGAAGCTACTGAAACCCTAATTCTCCGTCACACGGCACCGAAATCGGGAAGGAATGGCGAAAGGAGGAGCTCTCGGTTGGTTACTTGGTGCTCTGGAGAAGAGGGGAATGAGCTCCCTAACGGTCGTCCAGCACAGAGTAGAAAGAACAGCAAACAGGGTAGAGCAGAGGAGCAGGAGGGGAGAAGAGAGAGAGAGAGAAGCGGAGGGAGAGAGAGGGCAGACGAGAGAGAGACAATCATAATTAGCATTCCGCAACGAATTTGATAAACAATTTTCTCTGATTATTCCTCCCTTTTTATACTAATTCTAGAACTCGTGATTTCGAATTTTCAGAATAGTAGAGGTACCCCAACAGCAATGATAGTCGAAACGACCGCCCAATACTTCAAATGGGGTCATATTGATAGCTGAATTGTAGGTGGTGTTGTACCACTGTTCAGCAGCCATCGGTACCAATAACAGGGCCGTAGGAAGCGTAAACATCAGAGGTAGTTCTCGGCACACAATGATTCAATCTCCCTGACTGACCATGTAGCCGTGGGTGGTAGGCAATGCCAAGGTGCAGCATTGTTCCTCCCAATTTGAATCTCTCTTACCAAAATTGGCTCGTAAAGATTCTATTGCGATCTAGAACGATGGTCTGGGGCATTCCGTGGAGCCTGAAGGGGTGCTTGTTCAAAAAACAATCTAGGAACGCCAAAGGCTGTGAAGGGGGGTGCTTCAATCTCAGGAAGTGGGCGAACTTGGTGAGTCGATCTTTGACCACCATAATTACTTCTTTCCTTCTAAAACTGGTAATCCTTTCATAAAAGCTCTAGCGACGTGATGCCAAGCTTATTTTGGGATGGGGAGAGGCTAGAGCGGTCCTTGGTAAGGCACGTTCTCTGCTTGGCAGATGTCACGAGCTTAAACCCATTGCTTTACCGTCTTCTTCATACTTGGTCGGTAAAAGTGTTGTTTCAGCCTCTTGTAGGCTGCCCGTACGCCTGAATGACTCCCACTGCTGAATCATGCGTCATCGTAATCAGTTGATTACGCAAGTTCTGTTGACTCCCCATAAAAATTTTGTCTTTCTTCCATCATAACAATCCCATCCGGTATGTGAACCTGGACTGAGCATTGTCTATTCTCACAGCTATCTTAATAGCTTCTGCTATAAGTTCATCCCTTGTATAACTTTCCTTGATATCCTCTAACCACTTAGGCACCACTGCAGTAATGGCTGGACAGCCCCCTTCATTCTGCCTAGATAGGTGTCTACAACCCTATTCTTACATCCCTTTTTATGGTGGATTATGTAATCAAGCCCGAGTAACTTAGTGATCCCTTTCTGTTGCATATAAGTGTGCAATTGTTGCTGTAAAAGATGCTTAATGCTTTCGTGATCCATCCAGATGATGAATTTGATGCCCTTCTATGTAACGTCTCCACTTGGTAACAACCATGATGATGACTAGCAATTCCTTCTTGTAAATGGACAAACCCCTACTCCTGGTACTAAAAGTCTCACTAAGATAGGTCACCGAGTGTTCATTCTGCATCAAGATGACACCCATCCCTATATCACAAGCATTCAATCTCAATGACAAAGGTCTTAGTGAAGCCTTGTAAGGCTAGGACAGGGGCTTGGCACATAGCCACCTTTAGTTGCTCAAAAGTCTCATATGCTGCCTAACTTCACAGAAAGCTATCCTTCTTCAATAAGTTAGTGAGCAGCTTACTAATAATTCCATTGTGTCGAATGAATTTGCGAAAATACCTGGTTAGCTCAAAGAATCCTTGAAGGCTTTTAACTATTGTAGGAACTAGCCAGGAGCTCATCATTACAATTTTAGAAAGATCAATGGCGACCCCCTTCCTTGATACCACAAACCCCAGATATTCAACTTGTGATTACTCGAATAAACACTTAATCATTATCGTATATAGCTAATATTGTCACAATAGTGTCAGTACCTGAGTCAAGTTTTCGACGTGGTGATTCATGTCTGGGTTGTACATTAAGATGCTGTTGTAGAACACCGGAATAAATTTGTACAGAACAAAGGCAAAAATATGATTCATCAGCTATTGGAAGATTGTCGAAGCATCTGTCAAGCCAAACGACGTGACTTTGAACTTGTAATCTCCGTGGAGTGTCCAAAAAGTCATTTTCGCCACGCCTTTTCTCCTTGACACAGATCTGATGGTAACTTGCTCTTAAGTTGAGCTTTTAAAAAACCCTCAAGCCCTACAACTCATCCAATAAGTTCGTCAATTATGTGAATCGAAAATTTATCCTTGATTTTTATGGTAGTCGACGCAGAACTTCTACGATCCATCCTTCATTTTGACTGGTAATACCAACGATGCAAAACGGTTGTTACTATTCCAAATTAGTTGCGAGTCTAACATCTGCTAAATCTACTTCTCGATCTCCTGAGTCTAACATCTTTCAGAGCAAGTAAAAGTTTCCCTGTTCGCTACTTTTACCACCATCAGCACGATGGTTTGTATCTCGTAGTCCACCAACCTGGATATCCTGTTGTCCAAGAAACCATGGGTACTTCCGATATCAAACAGTGTGATCAACTGCCTCTGGCCAACAAATCCTAACAACTTACGGGTAATTTGATCCTAATTCCTTGTAATGGCGTTAATGGAAACCTTGCCAGAATTTTCTTCTGTTGCCTCCTTGGTTGACTGCTTCTCAATTGTTCCTTCCTTGCCTCCCTGTCTTTTACAACCCTCGATCAATTGTAGTCATTTTTTCTAACAATGATGCCTATTAGTTTATTTTTTCCCAAAGCGATAGCTGTCACTCGTCCACCGTACAGCTTGGAGAAAGTTGGGTTTTGGGTTTCACCACTCTGTGCTTCTTCGTCGTCGCCTTTACTGCCGCCTTTATTGCCACCTCTTGTAGGGATGCAATCTCATAAACCTCCTCTAGTGTATTGGGTTTCGTGATTTTCACGGTAGGTCAAATTTCATCGCTCAACCCACTGAGGAAACTAGAAATGAAGAAGGTCTCCTCCAATGCCGGGTTTCCTGCCAAAAATAGCGAGTGCAACGCTGTGAACTATTCTTGGTATTCCCTCACCATTCTAGTTTGTCACAGCTTGTACATCTCCCCAATTGCATCTGGAAGCGAAGGATCTCTAAAACGAAGACATGAGTCGGTTTGGAAGATGGCCCAAGTTGTCGTGGGTTTTGCTAAGACCCATCCCTAGAACCACGCATCTGCCTTGCCGTCGAGGTACATGGCAATCGTTTCCAGGCTTGGATTCTTCTGCAACGATGTACATAGAAAGAAACGATCGCGCCTACGGAGCCGCTCACGTGGGCCCTCACCTTCAAAGCGTTGAAGCTTTGATTTTCGATGGCTTCAGAGCGGGTGTGGTGCCGCGATATGTGGCTTGATTGCCTTTGAAGCTACTTTCGCCAGAATACATAGTCTGAATTCATGGCAATGATAAGATTCCTCTAGCAAACCCCATGAAGGGTGTTTCCGTGATAGCACCCTTTTGCCTACTTTGCGTGGCTTGCAATGTTTCCATAATCTGCCTTAATGGCTTCTGAGTCTCGAAATGGAAGCTTTCCTGCAATTGCTAGAGTGTTGCCTGAATTTTTTAGTGGAAGTTGTCCATCTGCAGGGGAAGCTACTCTAGGGAGTGTAACTTCTCAAGTACTTCCTAATGCTGTTAATCATGTTTCTTCACTTGTTCTTCAATCGTTCAGAGCCTAGTATTTTCAGTCATCGGCACCCCTTTTTTCTTAGCCAGAATGGAATGAAGAACCCCGCGCGGTCGGTGGTCTGATACCAAGTGTAACGATTGTCCAGTGCAGAGTGGAAAGAACAAAAAAGCGAGGGAGAGTAGAGGAGCAAAAGAGGAGAAGAGAATAGAGAGAGAAGGAGAGGGAGAGAGACGAGAGAGACATTCCATAACGAATTGGCATACTTCTTTTGTAATCATTCTTCCTTTTTATATTGATAGAGGTACCCCCCAACAGCAATAACGGGTCATAACGACCACCCAATCTTATGGCTAGACTCTCAAAACCTCTTATTTAGTATGGCCTCAAGCTTTAGTTAAGCTAGATTCTAACAAACCCCCTTTGATTTTACGGGAATTTTGGAGTTTAGCGTTCGACCTTTGGCAAAAACAAAAATAGCAAAAATCAAGAATTCATCGAAAATACTAGTGACCTCACAAAATTTGAAAATTTTTCGGCAATTTTGTCACCATTATACAAATTAAAATCTTCATGCGTCCAGGTAGAAAGACTTGGTTTACTTTTAGTACTTTTACGAGTTTTTCCTTTCTTATGTCTAATCCGTGCAAAAACAAGAACAATAATATTTTCAATTTCGCTAGATTTTAGTGTGAAAAGGCTCTTCTTCTTATCAACTCATCGTCTGTTTACATATCATAAATAGTTGCCGAGATCTATGAAAATTGAGGCAAAAAAAGTTCCAATGATATTGGGATAAAGACAGACCATTGAACAATTATGTATAAGGGACACTGATATTATTATTTTATTATGACATAGTCTCGAAATATTGATTTTAACAAATGAAACGTGGCGTGTACCCACTTAATTACTTGTTAGAGTGTTCACTAATATTTTTATGGTCACCACCTAATTTAGAAAGCGACATGTTCACTTTAAGAGGTGGTAGAAAATGCTATTAAAATTTTCACTTATAGGCTTATAATAGCCAGAGACTATCTGTTGCCAACTATGGATCGCATGCATATCTTAAGAGTTCAAATGCTCAGAATCATATACGCACATATGCACAACATTTATCAAATTAAAACGGAGAGGGAATTGGCATTGGTAGTCGATACAATGGATACATATTATAAATGGATACATATGTCAGCTAAGGTCTTATTTGGTCGTCTAACAATAATTTTTGTATACATTCATCTACATCAAACATAAAAGGAACCTCTATGTTGACATAGTAAATCAAGATGCTACTACGGTACAGAGGCAATTTAATGTGGCATAGAAAGTAAAATAAGTTCATGTCATCTACATTAGACTGGCAAATATTGATATAATAAATCAAGTTCCTAATGTGGTATACATGGTATACATATCAAAAAAGTTGTGGCATGTTGCCGTCAAGTATTGTGTAATTTCCTTTAGTTGGCAGATTAATTTCAACGATTCATGAACAGCACCATGATCAGATTGCATGCTCCACTACATTATATATTATATAGTGCAGTATAACTTCAGCAATTGTGTTAAAGTAAAGTGTGGCACTCAGTTAGCCAAATTGCGTTACCAGTCTTTTTTATTAGAATAATTGATGGGTTATAACTAATGAGGCTATAAAAGTAAAGTTAGAAGTTAATAAATTATAGGAAACAATCATTTGTGGTCAATGCAATGCATCATACAACAAGATCACATAAGTGTCCTTCTCATATTATAAATGCATATATGTGTTAATAAGCTAATGCCTTTTGTGGTGGACAAACATGAAATTTTGCATACTTACATCTATATTAGACTTGCAAACATTGACATAGTAAATCAAGATCCTAATATTGTACACGAGCAATTTAATATAGTCTACAGTAGACTATTAGCGTAATATGTGATATCTACGCAACATAACTGGTACTAAATGCAACGACTGTCAGGTAAATTTTGATATATATGGTATAAAGAAAAAAAAAAAAAGGGAGAGAGAGAGATAAAATCAACTATTTTGTAATTCGCCTTCATTGACAGCTTTATGTCAATGACTCGTGAACAACAGTAAGATCTGGTGACATGTTTCACTGGATTCTAACGTAGCGTAATTCCAACAACTGTCATATGATAGTAAGGTAAATTAATGACTAAACTACTTTAGTAGTGTATTCATTAATGAGGTACAAAATGAACATCTGCTTCTATTAGCTTGGATGAATCGGCAAGTACATATAAGATATTCACATGAGTGTCCTAAGATCACATAAACAAAACATCCATTCATGGATGATCTAATACTTACATACTAAGACTAGGTATGTGCCCTTTAAATGTTACTAATGTACACATATGTTCCCCAGCAGATGGCTTGTGTAGCGGGTAAACATGAAATTTTGTATACTTTCATGCACGTCATATATTCAATATACTGCTTCTTCGACATAATAAACAAACTTAATGAACAGAATTATGCAATAATACATGAATGGTATATCTTTCGTGAAACGAACAGAATGGGCGCAACAACTTAATTGGGATATAAAATTCAATGAATTATGAACAACGTTATGATGTGAATGTGGTTTGTAATGACAATAAATTAAATTCTTGATCTTACGACCGTTATACAACTTGATAATGTGATAAATTAATGTGATTGCAAACAAGACTTTAAATAATCATATCAATTTAAATAAATAAAGTAAAAAAAAAAACTTGTAATAGTTAAAAGAATTATAATATAGAATTTTTGATAGTGAAGATTTTCTAATCCATTTCGATCAGATTTTCTAACCCAATTCCATCACTTTTGAACATAAAATTTCAAACTATTTATAAAATTTTAAGCGAAGTATGACGTAGAATTTGAATTTTCATTATAATTGATTTCACCAATTCCTTACCTCATGGGACTAAGGTCGTATGATATTATATAATACGAGATACAATTGAAATGAGTAAGAATTATTATTAAATTTAATTATTTTAAAAATATTATCTTCTAACTTTAAACTTTCAGTATAATTTTTTAAATAAAAATTTAAGAGATTTTTTAATATCATTTTTATAATATTTTTATACTTTTCGTTATTGAAAAATGACATTTGAAAAGGATGATAACAATTGTTCAAATATTAAATACATTAGAACTATTTAATTAAATTTAATAATATGTTTACATGAATTAAAAGTTTAGAATTAAAACGAAATTTTTAAAAAATTTAAGTCCGAAATAAGACTATCCTATTCTGCCATTTTTTTCTCACCAGAAGACATTTTCTTGCAAAATATACTAAAATATTAAAAACATATATTTTAATCAATCATGGTGAGCCTAAAATAGGATTTTAGAGGAAGGCGATTGGGTACTTATACAGATCTCAATACCACATAGTTAAGTATGGTAAATCACTTATGTATGGTAGAGCCGGAGGCCTTAGGAACGACCAAACGAAATGACCCACAAGTGAAAGAAACTCGGCGGTGGGGTTAAGGGATACAAGAAACTATAAAAAGGGAAAAAGAGTCTCCTTAAATATTAGGATAGTAGCGTGTATGAAAGATACAAACTAGCTAAAAAAAGAGACAAAGAAAGCTGTTATGGTGGTCTGAACGAATGCATTTAATACTTTGTATAGCAAGTTTGGCACCGAGAAAAAGGAAACAGAAATTTATAAGTTAATCAAGTCAAATGCATTAAAAATGATACGTACAAAGTAATGGTGAGAAAGGATGAAATTAAATAGAGATAGAGAACATACATTAATAAACACTTCGATGAGAACAATCGAGGCAATTTTGAAGATTTTAGTGGTCTTATAAAGAAGATCACTTACACTAGAAATATTTTTCTCAAATGCAAAATTTTGTTTTTTTCTATTTATGTAAAAAATTTTGTGCATAAAATCAATTTTTTTGTTACATTAAACGATGCATTGAGTGCAACGACACGACAAAAGATTTGCTACCAGCAGTCAACTTTTGTCGTCGCATTTTTACCTTTGCCCTCCAATGCAGCCACGCGTGTTTCGTCTTAACATCAGAGACTTGCAACCGAACAATGCAAGTTCCATCAAAATGGTATTTTTAGTAGTTATTTCGTAATAAACTCAGATTTAACTTCTATTTTTTTCTTCCCACCGGACCATGTTTCCATGAAAATGGTATTTTTTTTAATGTCAATTTCGTAATAAACTCAAGTTTAATTTCTATCTTTCTGGCATTGAGATTCCTTTTTCTTCGTACCGTTGCAGTTAATGCATCGTTTAATGCGGCAAATTTTGATTGCATGGTTTTTCAAAGCAAAATTTACAAGTAATTTTTAAAATTAAAAAAAAAATGGCATTTTTATTCACGTTTATTGCTACCAACAGTTAACTTTTGTCGCAACTCTTACCTTTGCCCTTTTATGCAGCCGTCTGTCTATTACATTAAAATCAAAGAGTTGCAACCCAACGATGTAAGTTGTAGCAGAAGGGTTTTTTTAAGGAAAATCTCGTAATAAACTCCACTTTTATCTTTAGGAGTTCGATCTTGTTATTGATAAGCAACAACAAAATCTTACCACGCAAAAAAATAAAAATGACTGACAAATGGTATCTCTTATTCATACTTCATTTACTTTTTTTTTTTTAAGAGAAAAAATGCAAATAAAAAGACTCTGGACTTTATATATCACGAGGAAATGCAAATTTAAGTACCCATGATGCTCTTGAACATTCAATGGTCCAAATTCATAAAGTTATTCAATGTTTTGGTTAATTATATTGATTTACAATTCTTTATAAATTGCTTGCATTTTTTGTTGTTTCATGTATCTTAGGAAGTTACTAATTTATGGACCTCCAATTCATCTAACCAAGATATCCTATATATCTTAAATTTAATCCATATTCTACCTTACTTCAAATAACAGTTACGATGGAGTTACTCTTTGATGAGAATTGGAATTTGATGTTGCTCATGAATATTGAAGCAATGAAATATTGAAGAATCGTTTGATGAACCCTTCTTAATTTTACGACATAAGAACACTTCTTTTTTGTTTAACATTATTATAGGTTAATTAATGTTTTAAATATTCAATGGCATTATTGAATTTACGTGTAATTTGAATTATATTTATGCTTTGTTTTGTTTTTGTTTTCACTTTCACGGCCATGTCTATTTATTAATAAATTAACATTTAAAATAACTATAAGTATCGATAAATTTTTAGATGGGATACTTCTTCATCTCCCTTTACAGTTGGTAAGACGTTAACGATAAAACAAGGGGAAGGAAAGTGGAAGGGAAATAGACTTATGGCGAAAGGGTGGAAAAGATGAAAGCAAATTTTGATTTTATTACGAAATTGCCATTAAAATTATCATTTTCGTGGAAACATAGAGTTTGTTATGAAAATACCATTAAATATACTATTTTGATGGAACTTGTATTGTTCGTTTGCAAGTATTTGACGTTAAGATTATAGACAAATGGCTATGTAAGAGGGCCAAGGAAAGAGCGACGAAAAAAGTCGATTGTCGGTTGCAATCGACATGAATAAAAACGACATTCAAATGCCAATTTTTCTGAACCGTAGAAATTACTTGAAAAATTTGAGTTGATATTACATACAACAGAAATTTAGGTACATTAAGTGCAATGACAAGAAGAAAAAGACCATCTGAATGCCAAAAATATTTCTTGATCCATTAAAACAATTTAATGCACACAACCTATGTTTCGATGCATTAAACGTTGCATTAAGGGCAACGACACGAAGAAAAAAAGGCATTTGAATGCCACAATAAAAATAAATGAATAAATAAGTAATTTTATGCTTTGATTAAAGCATCAAAATTTCGAATGTATGTTATTTCAGTTTAAATTTAACAAGTAATTTTAATTTCTTTTAAAAGAAAAAGGCATTTGAATGCCCTTTTTCTTCATGGCAATTGCTACTAACATTCCACTCTTGTCGTCGCCCTCTTATGCAGCCGTCAAAAAGTTGCAATCGAACAATGCGAGTTTCATCAAAATGACATTTTAAATGACAATTTCATAATATAATCAAATTTAATTTTATCTTTTCCATTGGTATTTTTAATGGCAATTTTCTAGTAAACTCAACTTTTATCTTTGGAAGTTCAATTATCTTCCAATTGATAAGCAACAACAAAATTTGGCGGAGTAATAAAATGGCTAACAATGGTATGTCTCTTATTCATACTTCAGTTACTTTTATTAGTAAAACAATATAAATAAATAACTTTGAAGTTATATATTACAGAGGAATACAAATTCAAGTATCTCTAATCCTCTCGAGGGCATTCAATGGTACAAAGATAATGGTACATATCATATTTTTCTTTCATTTGGGAAACTTATTCATTGTTGAGTCAATTATATTGACTTAAACTTCTCTATAAATTGCTTACATATTTTTCTTTTTTCATATATCTTAGGAAGTTAATGTTATAATATTTTTTAATAGTTCTAATATCTCATAAATATTTTACATGAAAAGAATAAATATTATTTAATGTAATAATAAAGTTGTAATTATTTATTATTAATAACAATTAAGTCATTTTTAATAAAAATTAAGTTAGATTAATGATGATAATTAAGTCATTGTTAATAATTATTAAATTATTTTGATAAAAATTAAATTAAACTAATTATAATAATTAAGTCATTATTAATGATTATTGAGTTATTCTTAATGAAAGTTAAACTAGATTAATTAATTGTTTCATTTTGAGAATATCAAAAGGAATAAGACATAAAATAATAATAGAAGGTCCCTAACATAACTTATATAAAGAAGTCCATGAATTATCAACATCATACTTCAAGATAAGTATATGATAAGTATAAAATAATATATTAGAAAACTATTTTAAACCTTTCTTTTGTAGTTGTAGGGAATTATTAATTAATATAATGAGATGTATAATTTTTACTAGATAAATATATGACTTTTAGTTCTTTATTTTCTTTCATTTGATATTAGAACCTAATTTTTCAATTATATTGATTATAATTAAAAATTATATATGTATTATAATTTTATATATTTCCTTTAGTCGATTAATTGGACCCTCTATGAGATTTTGTGTCTTTTTGAAATTTTTGTAATATGTCATATTAATTTTGTATCTATCAATAATATAAGATTCTTTAATGTATACATGAAATGGCAAGATGATAAGTTAACAAAACTTTAAGAGTTGTCGGTTGTGTTATTTTGAAATATCATGTTTCATATGTGTTCTTTTAGTTTTTTTTTTTGTGCATATATAATTAAAATTTCACATCATCAAAGTAATTTAAGAAGATTGATACTCCTTGCCATTTTATAGGGAGTATTTTTACATGGAAAATATATATTTATGTCAAATTCATATAATATTGAATAATAATAAAAAAAAAGGTATATGGTCTAAGAGACAATATAGCTATTAAGGTAGGTTTTTGTTTTAGCATAACTAGTTTAATAACCAATTTCTAAACTTTTTCTATCCCGCAGGATTGTTTATGCCATATCATTTTTCTTACATATGTACTTATCAAGTATTTTGTTTGGGTAGTAAATATGTACAAGTAAGAAAAAGAGCACAAAACATATTTATGATGGGCATGATGCACACACATGTGCTAATCTTTAACTGTGTATATGTGATTTAATGCTAGAAAGAGGACACGTTACACACACACACACACACACACACATATATGAGTTTAGTGATATAAAGTGACTAATTAGTTGATTATTGACTTTTCTTTATTGTTAATCTTCTTGATATACAAAATTATCTATTCATGCTTAGTAGATTAAAAAGACTTCATGAACTAATTTTGACATTTATCATGTATATATTATATTTTGGTATTTTTATTTAAAAATAGTTACAACATCTTGAATTGTTATGATATTAAAAATTTACAAAAAGCTCACATCATTAGACTATAAATGACACATAAGAGTTGTGATTTTTTTTTTTAAAATAAATTACTTGGCTCATAGATTGGTATTTATTTTATTGAATTAATTGAAATAAGATGGTATATTGAATATTAAAAATTAAAATTTCCTATACCCACAAGTATGAAAATTTTATGTTTTAATGTTTAATTTATTAATTTTATTATATTATGCATATAAATTTATTACATATAATGACCTCTACTTTTAAGAAGTTTTAAATTTATATTTTTTGAAGGTTCATTAGTTTCGTGACATTAATGTATATGAATTTTTGGTCAATGCAGTTTATTCCTACTTTTTTTTTTTTTATAATGATCCTATTTATATTTCAATGTTGTTTGGTGATAATTTTATGAATTAGAAAGGAAAAATCCCTTTGACTTTAGAGTGCATAGATATGGATTTGGCCTTGTAACGAATCAATGACCTATTCCTATAAAATCAATTACATTAATTGAAAGATCTACTTATGATAAGTGGGAGCAATCAAATCACTTAAACTTAATACTTATCAAGTCTTATATCAACAAAAGCATAAGAGGCCTATTCTTGAAAATAAAAGAGTAAAAATTTCATAAAAGCTATCGAGGAATAATTATGAAGTCTAATAAGGTATTGGCTAGCACCTTAACGAAGAAACCTTCATGAAAGAACATTGATAGTTTCCAAAGGTATGTATGAGTACATTATGGAAATGAAGAATATTGATTCTCAACTTAAGTCTTTAAAGGTTGATATATCTAAAACCTTTTTAGTGCATTTTATCCTTTATCCTAAATTTTCTTTCTTCTACATATATAACATTTAAAATATCTTATAACATGTATAAGGAAAATGGTCTATCAACGAGCTTTTAACCATATGTGTTCAAAAGGATGAAAAAAAGAACACAAGAATCTAGAAAGTGCTTATCTTATGACTAAAGAAAGGCTTCATATTAAGAAAGTTAGAGGTGCTCTATCTTAGAAAAAATCTTACTACAAAAATACATGTTTCTTCTACATAAAACATTTCTTAAGTATAAGGCATGGCTAAAAAAGAAAGGTATTCTTATGCCCTTAATGTGTTATTAATTTTTTTTTATTGATATTCCAAGTTATACATGGTAAATTGATTCTAGTACTACAATTCATATCACCAATACTATAAAAGGCTTTCTAATTTAAGAAAGCAACACATTTATTCAAGAAATTAGATACATTCATGTGTTAAGCTTGTAGGGATTTATCATTTAATTTTTAAATCTAGTTTTGTGTTAGACTTGGAAAATGCCTTTTATATTCTTATATTCTTAAGAAATTTGGTTTTTATTTCTAAATTAACATAAATAAGTTATCAATTTGTCTTTAAGAACTCAATTTCTAGTATTTTTCATAATTAAAATACCATTAATTTTGGTTGTTAGGTTGATAAGTTGTATAAATTTGATTTAAACCCCACTTAGGAATACAATGCTACATTGCACCACAATATTGGCATGAAAAGATTTATTATTAATAAACAATATTTTTTATTATAGTATAAAAGATTAAGTTATATCTCTCTTGAAAGAATAAAGATACTAGTAAATAACAAAATTTTAACAACTCTTACTTTATGATTTTAGGTACTTGTATGGATTGCATAAAGGATAAGCAAACCAACAAAAGTACTAAAGGTGTTAAGAGAAATTTATAAATTCTTGAAATTATGCACATGTATATATATGGACCATTTTTCATTACTGTTTTAATGGTCAAAGATATTTATCTCATTTATGATGATCATATAAGATTTATGTATATGTACTTATTCTTTGATAAAACTAAAACATTAAATGCTTTTAAAACATATAAGACTAAAGTAAAGAAATAAAAGGATAAAATGATTAAAATTGTATAATCTGATAGAGGTGGAAAATATTGTAGAAGGTATATAGATATATGGTAAATAAAAGGTCCATTTGTGAATTTCCTTGACCAATAAGATATTATTACATAATATACCATACCAAATACATCTCAAAAAAATGGTGTAACTGAAAGAAGAAATCAAACAATTATGGATATAGTGAGAATCATGATCAGTAATTCTAATCTCTTTTTAAGTTCATAAAGTAAAGTCTTAAAAATTACAAAATATATCTTAAATAGGATTCTTTCAAAGGCTATTCTTTAGACTCCTTTTAAGTTATGGAATGGATGGAAATTAAGTTTAAGGTATATGCATGTATGAGGTTGTTCTACTAAAGTAAGAATTTATAATCCTTAATTAAAAAATATATATATAAGGATAACTAGCAATTATTTCATTAGCTATGCAATAAACTATAAGTGATATAAATTTTGTTTATCTTTCAAATACATTTGGAATTATTGAAGTTAGGAATACAAAATTTCGTAAGGATTTTAAGTTTAGTGGGTGCAAGCTTCTTTACAAAGTTTAATTTGAGTAAAGTTGAAACATAATTAAATACCTTATAAACTCTAAAATTTTGGTTATTCAAGAAAATCCATATAATAATAAAGAACAACTAATTAAAAATCAAATTTCCAATGCTATGTAAGCAAAAGTGGAAGTTGTGGAATGAGAATTTACAAAATGAAAGACTCAATAAATCCTCAAGAACAAAAAAAAATCTATAATTCTTAATGATTATGTCATATTTCTTTAATAGATTGATAGCAATCTAAAAAATGATCCTAACATATTTCTATAAGTAATGAAATGTGAAAAGTTTAAATTATGGTCTAATGTCATAAAAGAAAAGATGAAATTTATGACAAGTAATCAAGTTTAAAACTTTGTTTAATTACCAGAAAAAGTAATAGTTGTAATTGTAAATGAGTTTATAAAACTAAAAGTAATTCATCTGGTAATGTGGAATAGTATAAGGTTAAACTTGTAACCAAAGGTTTTACTCAAAAGGAGGGCATTAGCTGTCATGAAACCTTCTCTCTATTATCAAAGAATGATTCATTCAAAGTGATTATGGCTTTAATGTGTCATTTTGATTTAAATTTATATCAAATGAATGCAAAACTAACTTTCTTGAATAAGGATATTAAGAAATAGGTATACAAAAGTCAACTTATAGGTTTCATTATTAATAAAGGAAGTCACCTAATATACAAGTTTAAGAAATCCATATATTGGCTCAAGCAAGCCTCCCAATAATGATGTACTAAACTTTACAATATTATAATCTTATGACTTTAAAGAGAATATTGTGAATCAATGTATATACCTTAAGGTTAGTAAAAGAAAATATATTATTTTAGTCTTATATATGGAGATATTTTACTTACATGTAATAATGTAACTTCACTACATAAAACTAAGAAATTTCTTTCTTAAAACTTTGAAATGAAAGATATAAGTGAAGTTTTATATGTCATTGGCATAGAACTTTATAGAGATAGATCATAACAAATGTTAGGACCATCTCAAAATGCATACATTGAAAAGGTTTTGAAGAGATTTAAGACAAAAAGTTGTTCTTTCACTATAACAACTATAGTCAAAAGGGAAAATTTTAGTCTCACTTAATGTCCTCAAAATAAGTTGGAAAAAAAGAAAAGATAGATGAAGCACATGCTATAAACATTTTTAATTGGTATCTTTATATATGTATAGATTTGTACTAGACTTGATATTATATTTGCAGTACAAATGTTAGAAAGATATCAAAGTAATCTTAAACAAGATCCTTGGAAACTACCAAAAAGGCTATATAATATCTATAAGGAACTAAGGATTATAAGTTTACATACATATATGCTGACCATTGAGAAGTGGTTAGGTATTCATATGCTGATTTTATTGGTTATGTAGACAATAAAAAGCCTACTACTAATATATTTATATGGTTACTGAAAGTGTTATATCATAGAAAACCATAAAGCAAACCATTATTGCTTATTTCACTATGGAAGCTGAATTTATATCTTGCCATAAAACTATAACACAAAATCTAGGATTAAGAAATTACATAAGACTACAAATTATGGATCTTACTTCTAGACTACTCAAGATATATTGTGATAATTTAGTTGTAATGTTCTTTTCAAAGAATAATAAAAGTAAAAGCTAAAATAAGTATATTTATATAAAGTATTTAGTTGTCAAAAACTACATTAAAGAGCAAGCATTTGTTATAGGTCATATTAGCACTTAACTTATGGTTATTAATCTTATGTTAAAAGATTGTTGGCTATATAAGCTCTAGTTAATTTCTTTTAAAACTATATTCTTTAATATTTTGGCTTTATGGAAGACCTTTTGGTTGTTTGTAAATAAATACTAATTTTATACACATAAAGTCTATATGTGTATAATTTATTTAGGACCTAAATGAATTTAAAACTAAATTATATTTTATTTAATAAAGTCATGCCTTAATAAAGTGTTTAATTTATAAAGTCACAAACATTATGATACACGGAAGAAAATGTTTATAAAAGAATATAGTATGACCATTATGATCCATGTATAAAGGTTTATATTTAAATAAATTGGCTTATATAGGCAGTTTATTTCATAGCTATGAATAAGGATATCACCAATTCAATGTCATATGGACTAAGTGAATGTTCTAATATCTTTTAATTGTTATAATATCTAGTTTGCAAGAAAAAAGAATAAACAATATTTAAAGTAATGATTAAGTTGTAACTATTTAGTGTTGATAACAAGTAAATTATTCTTAATAAAAATTAAGTTAGAGTAATCATGATAATTAATTTATAATTAATAACAATTAAGTCATTCTTAATGAAAATTAAATTGGGCAAATTATGATAATTAAGTTATTATTAATGACTATTAAGTCATTCTTAATGAAAATTAAGTTAGGTTAATCATTTGTTTCATTCTAGGAATGTCAAAGAGTTTATCTTAAAGGAAATAAGTCATACGGTAGTAATAAGAGGATCTCTAGCTTAATTTATAGAAGAAAACTTAAAAGCCATTAATATCATGTTTCTTGATGAGTATAAAGTAATAGGTTAGAATACTACTTTAAGTCTTTCTTTTATAGTTACAGGGATTTATTGATTAATATGATTAGAAGTATAATTTTTGCTAAATCAATATACAACTTTTAATTCTTTATTTTCTTTCAACTACTATTTATGAACCTTTAATTCATATAGTTAAATTGTTTTAGTTTTGTTGTTTATTGATTTGTAAAATATATTGTGTATCTTAAATTTAATCCATGTTTTACTTGTTTCAAATGATAAGTATAATGGAATTACCATTAGATGAGAAAGAGAGTTTGATTTTACATAATAATATTGAAGTAATGAAAGATTGAATGATTGTATGATGAACCCTTCTTAAGTTTATTATATAAGAACATTTCTTTTGTTAGTATATAATTTAGTAGCCAATGTATTGGTTACTATTATAAATACATATTTGATATTTCATAAAAATAATATATCAATTAAAAATATTTTTTATTTTAATATTATTTATATAATGATATAGTTATTGATAAACTATAAATATAAAGTTCATTAAATAAATATCCTTTATAAAGGTAATCATGATGAGATCATAATTATAAGATAATTATTATATCAAACTATTATTCTTAAATATTCTTAGTTAATGCATCGTTAAGACTAGATGTTGATAGAGTTACGAGACTGACACATATTATGTTTTTTTTTCATATAAATAAAGTAATTGATCTCATAAATTGAATTATGAAAATACTTGAACCAACATATGAGTGTTTGTTAGTTAAATAAGTTCACTAAATTAACCTAATATGAGAGATCTCAAATGGAACTTTATTTGTGTGCCCAAGGAATCTTTCATGTAATAATTGTGTAAATGATCCTTATACTTGAGATCATTAAGGTATCTTATATAGAAATTGGTTTACTTTAATTTCACCTCTTGGTTGTCCTCATTAAAAATTATGTATGGGGTAAAATTAAGTATATCATAAATTATATAGAGATAATTGACTAATCAATAAGAGATTCATCCCTTAAAGTAATCATGGATGAATGTTCTATTTGTTTCCACTAAGTATTGATTCAAAAAATCTTTGTGCAAGGTAGAATGATAATTCATAAGAAGTTATAATCTCATTTATGAAATCAATGACCATATAAATGTTTAGGAACTAATAAAATTGAATAAATGGATTAGAAATTAATTTTATACTATATATCTAACTAAAACATTAGTATGTCGAGAGAATTAAATTGCATTAAGAGACTATAAACTAAAGTGATTAATAAACCCTAACATTTGAATGGTCATGATATGTAGGTAAATGTCAAACTTGATTTATGAATATAAATTAATTACTTAAAGAAAGAATTAATGATAAATTAAAGGAGTTTAATTCTTTAATCATTTAGGATTATAATTCATATTCATTGTCAATATATTAGAATTCTGATAGGTCACAACATAAGAATATTTAAGAAAATATAAAATATAGATTAAGTTGAACTTGATTGAAAAGTTTAAAAAACTTATAATGTCAAATATATGATATTTGAAAATATAAAAGCTAAAATATGATTTATTAAAAATTGATACCAAGTCACCTAAAGCCTTAGAATCATAATTCTTATAAATACCTCATAAAAGGATCAAATACTATATGTCTAACACATTAGGATTATTAATTTTCTCCTTTCTTTCTCTCTAAAAGGGTTTTAGGTTATAAGTGTTATTTCTCCTTATTTGAGTGAATTACCATTAGAGGTCAAAGACTTAAATGGTAAAAGTTTATGGCAACTTGCTAATAGGCCAAAAAGACAAAAAGAATTAAAGATTGCTTTGGTTATTTTATTTTTTAGTTAGATTATAATTATATTTAACAAGCAATCGATCTATTCTTAAAAATCAAAATTTTAAACTATCATTTTTGCTACATATTTATTTCATAAATATCCCTATAAATTCTAACAATGGTATCAAAAATCAAGTTAACTTGTCAAATATAATTCAATTGCATATTTGATTGGTATTGATTAATTTATATGTTGATTTAGTTTTAAAAAAAATAATATTGTTTCCTCAATTTAATTTTGATTTAACCTAAAAAGAAAATTGTTAAAACATGTTTGATGATCAAAAGGCCTATGGCTTTTAAGTCAAAAGCATGCTTAACTTAGCCATGGGTAATTAAAATTACCCATGGCATACGTGACTTTACAAAAGCCTATAAAGGGTTCGGCTAGACATAGTTAATTAATTACCTATGCTTGGCTTTGAGAAAACTATAAGCAATTGGCAACTTATGTTCCTAATAGCAAAAAGATCATTTTAAATTATCATTTTCTTTATGTATTTATTTAACAAATACCTCTATAAATCCTAACAATGGTATAAAAAATGAGGCTAACATGTCAAATATAATTTAATTACATACTTGATTGTTATTGATTATCAATAAATCCTAAAAGTTGACTTGTTAAATGTAATTCAATGGCATATTTAATTGTTATTAATTATCATTTGATTAATTTATATGTTGATTTGGTGTTATTGCAAATTAATGCATTTTCCTCCATTTATTTTTGGTTTAACAAAAAAATAAAAAATTGTTGAAACATGTTTGACGATCAAAAGGCCTATGGCTTATAAGCCATAAAGATGCTCAACTTGGCCATGGGTAACTAAAAGTACCTATGGCATACATGACTTTATGGAAGCCTATAAAGGGTTTGGCTAGACATAAGTAATTAATCACCCATGCTTGGCTTTAAGAATGTTGTAAGTAATCAATAACTTATGTTCCTTATAGTCAAAAGACACTAGTGTACATGACTAGCTACACAGTAAATGTTCACATATGTTTTGAACATGTTTTCAAATGGCTAAATGATGATGGGCACATAAACCATAACCTTATGGCTATTTACATGCTTGGTGTGAACACATGTTTATGATATGAAGAAACATTCTTGTGTTTAAGATCAATGTTGGATAAACCTTAAGAGAAGTCTAATGGGATTGGAATTCTAAAATTTTAAATTGTTTAGAATTTAAATACCTAATTTGACTAAGTTATTAAATAAATAATTTTAATTTAATTATAATTTAGAAATTTACTTTCTAAATTATAAGTAATACTTAACCAAGATTAAAATATCCCAATATAATTATAATTGAGAGATTAAATCTAATTAGATTTCTTATTTCATTGAAAAAAATGTTTTCCAATGCAATAAAGATTCTATTTGGAATAGTAAATCTAAATAATCAATGAAGTCTAACTAGATTAGAAAAACTATTTGAAATAAGAATTCTAATTTAATAATGAGTCTTAATCTAATTAGCATATTAATTTGTAATAAGACTCTATCAAAAGATTGAATTCTAATTTGATTTGGTAAATATAAACAAAATATTAACTATATGATAATTAACTTTGACTAACCATAACTTTTAAACCATAAGAAATTATAGGCCTCATAAGATATCAACAAAAGCCTTGTTTAAAGCTCTTTTATGGTAATTAGATGAGATAACCACTTAGTCATCTATGAATTTAGAATTTAAATAAAACATTAAGAACATTTTATGAACAACTAAAGTTTGGTAAATATATCTTTCAGTAGAAAAGTGTTTTTTAATTAAATTAGATATTCTATTTGGAATAAAAGTCTTGATTGAGGTCTTATTATGAATTGATAATATTAAATTAATTTAATTTAGTATTTTCAATAGTTGAAAATATTATTTTAAATTACATATAAGATCAATAACTAAAATTAAACATATGTTTACTTTTCATGCATATAATATGATTATGATAGTATGATGCATGATTATGGACTTATAGACTAATGTGATTGTGTTTATTAATGGTTAAATAGTTGTAATTTTGGAACATAAGGACTGTGTTCCCTATTTTTCTCCTATTCTCTAGTTATAAATTTTTCTTTCATCTATACTCCCTCCAAATGTTCTTTTTAAATCATATAATATTATGTAGTTAAAGAGTTTAGGATTTAGATTAAATATGTATTTATAACCATAGAGATTAAGATAAAGGCACCAAAGGAGGCATTAAGAGATGGTTGTAAGCAAGAGAACTTTTAGAGATAATGTTGTAATCCCTCAAGATTCAATCATTTAACTTCCTTCTATGGCTTGAGGAAGTTAACTTAGTAGAGTTCATAATTATCCATATTAGAAAGACATGTTAGGATTGTATGTTATATATGTGATATATATTACAATTGTGACACTAATAAACCAACTATAATTAACAAAATTCCTTAATTCAAAAATATTACATACATGTTAAGAACATGGTAAGCTACCTTCCATAATTATAGTATTAAACCAAAGTTTTATTTTGTTGGGTTATCTCAAGGCCTTGTTAACCTAAACATATTTAATATTATAATTAATAGGTCTTACTTAACTACATTTTTGTGATTTGGGTAGGTGACCTTATGATCACATAAATTTCAAGGCAATAGTTAAGCAAAACATATATGATATGTTTAAACAATAAATTGTCACCTAACTAATCAGGGAGTCATATGTGATGTGATTAATAAGTTCTATTATCTACCTATTTTATTTTATTTTATTTGTTAAGTCACCTTAAGGTCAAATCATTTGAATGGGATTTCAGCCTACCAAGAAATTTAAAAAATTTTCCAAGTTAATAAAAAGGATTATTAATTTAAGTAGAATAGTAGGGAAAACTAAAATGATTAAAGACCTAATTTATTTTGGTATATATACATGAAATACTTTCTCCTTACATGATTTTTTTGTTAGAACAAAAGGAGTATTAACTTATCCCTTATTAGCACATTGGATGCTAAATAGCTTACTAAACTGAATTCTTTGACTAGTATATTAATTTGAGAATTGTTCTTAAATAAGATAAAGCAAGTTTATCCTATTATCCTTCATAATCTTATGTTGCCTAATCTTACAAAGGACATTGCCAATAAAGTTTAAGATATTTATTAATATCATAAAAGGATAATTATCTAGTAGTATATGTGATACTAACCAATAGGTCTCTTAAAATTTGATGGTAACATACATTATAAATCCTAATATTGTTATTACACGTCTCAAAAAGTTAAATGTTATGCATGATAACATTAAAAGGAATGAGAATCCACAAGGAAATTTTCCATTATAAGATGATAAAACAATCTTTATTGAACAATAAATGTTTTAAAGATGATTAGTTAATTTATGAAATTAAACCAATTAAATTTTGTAATAGATCATAAGTTAAATGTTAACTTAGTCTTTAAATCTCTACTTTAAAATTATTTTCAATTTGAGGTGAACTCATATATGATGGATGCATTAATTAATCAAGTTATTGAATATACTTATAATTGCATAAGGATATTTTATACAAGGTTATCTTATGTTCTTATAGATTCATTGCAAAAGAAAAGTAAAGAACTAGAGCAGTAGGCTCAATAAAAATGTGATTCAGTTTAAAAATAATAAAAGTACAACAATAATGGCTTATGCCATTTAAAAAGAACTTGCAAGGTGTTCTTAGCATCTCAAAAGACACAAGACTTAAAGAAATTTCTATTTAAGAACTTATAAAAGATAAACCTTTAAATAAAGGCTTTTCCTCAATGGTATATGACAAAAAACTTAATTTTGATAATCATATCATTATCCCTTATATGGCACTTTTGATTGAGTCATATCAATGAAACAAGAATCACTAAGTTACATAAAGATATTTATTTTAGTTCATATGATTATGAATTATATAAAATATATGAATCTTTTTCATTTAATAAAATGGCATGATCATGCTTTATGAAAAGAGACAAATGTTCTAATAAATCATTAAGATTAATACATTAAAATGTATATGGTTTATAACAATTAATGTTAAAGGAGTTATCTCATATTTCAATAGTTAGTTATATTAGATATGGTCATATGTATTTGATAAAATATAAATTTAAATTCTTTTAAAAGGTTCAAAGAATTCAATATTGAAATTAAGAAGTAAACTTGTAAAAATATTATTTCTACTAAATCAAGATAAAAAACATTTTAATCAATTTTAATGATTATCTTAAAAAGAATGAGATTGTCTCATTATGGACTCCTCCTAAAATCCTATGGAGTTTAAGGTAAAAGCAACTTTATAATATAAGATATTTTTTGATTTTAAAGAGTTATGTAGTTTAAATCTTTTTTTTTTTAACTATGTCATAAAATTTCTCACTTACTTTCTAAAAAGTTCCATCCAAATCTACTAACAAGATTTTATATGAAATATGAATGGTAAAAGGCCTAAATTGTCGTATCTTAAGATTTTGGGATATGATGCTTATATAAAGCTTATATTATTTGATTAATTTAGAACTAGATCAAATAAGTGCATCATTTATGAGATATTCATAATCAATTAATGGATTTTGTTTCTACCAATTAGATGAGCAAAGGAATTTGTTTCAAAACTCATTATATTTCTAAAAGTGAAACTTTTTTTTATAAAAAAGTAATAAGAGTTGGGTAAAAATTTGAAAAGGTTTAAGACCCATTATATGACATCTAGATAAAACTTAAGTCAATGGTTTTGTATTAGATGCAAGACCTAAAACACAATAGCATAAGAAACTTTGTACATAATAGGATGCATCATGTTATATAGAGAAATGATTTTCCCTTAAATGTATGAAATAATGTATTACTCATTTAAAATGAATTTGCTAGTTATATGGAAATAATATCTAACATTGATTCTAATAAATAACTAAAAGCTATGAAATCTATAATGAACTTCATATATATTAACTAAGTAAAGACTTTGGTTAATACACCTAAAAAGACACTAATTAGGTGTAAGTATGTCTTTAAAAAAAAAAAAAGACAAATATAGAATTTATGCATAAACATAAAAGGCTAGGCTAATGATCAAATGTTACAAATAAAACCAAAGAGTTAACTTTAATTAAACTTTTTTCACTTGCAGTCATTCTCAAGTCCATAAAGATTTTACTTACTATTACTGCATATTATGAATATGCATGTTTACGGAGTTTGAATATCTACTTTGATAAAAAAAGATCAAAAAGTTTGATTTTATTAAAAGAATTAATGAATAATGTGTTCACAAAAAGGTAATAGGAGTACAATACTTTTCTAGTACTTTATATAGATGACATACTACTATTGGAAGAGCATATACCATTATTCAAATATATTAAATTTAGTAATCGAAGAATATTCTCTATAAAGGATAAGGAGAAACAATCTACATTATGAAAATATCTAGAAGGTAAATATAAATGATTGAGATTTATAAAGATAAATCTAAAAGGTTACTTTTAGTTGCCTTAATTTAAGTACAAATTGTTAAAATAGTTTAGCATTGGAAGAATCTAAGGAAAGATACTTGCCTACATTACATAATATAATTCTCTCCATAGACTTATTGATACGAACTCCGTTTATATGTAAATGGAACCCAACACCAATGTTGGTATAGGATCGTTCTAACACAGGTTAAAAGATTTGGAGTTCTGACCTAATGATTATAAACAACCAAGAACTAGAACTATAAGATTCAGACGCTATTCCTAACAACAACAATGTTGAAGAAGATAAGTCTAGTGAACCAACACACGCAAGTATGAAAGTTCAGAATTAGTTCTCAAAGAACCAAAGAAAATAGCTCATACACTCATGAAAACGGGTCTGCCTCTCCTAACCACCCTTTTTGCCCTTTTTATATGCCAACTCCCAAAAACCCTAACTAATAAGTTGAGCTTAATAAGGAAATTCGTCCGACCCACTAAATAAGCTAGGCTTAATAAGGAATTTTGTCCAACCCATTAAATAATAATAAAAACCCATGAAAATAACCCACTTAAAGGCCCAATTATAGGCTTTTAAATCTAACTTCCTTCTCAAGGCAATGGTTTGCAAATTCCTCCACAGATGACACATTCACAAGCCCTGGTGAAGACTCCATCCTCCTTAACTCATACTTAGCAACTTCCTGATAGTAAATGTCGCACAACAAGTTGTTGAGAGCTTCCTTTATTTTCTTTGACATTGCACTTCTCATTGGTCCTCCAAGGTTTTGCAAAGTATCTACTCCCTTGTTGATTTGAGTTGGTATAATATGGTTTTCATCATTCCCGCTCTCCTCAAAATAATTTGTCCTCAAATCAGCACCTACATCATCAAAGAGAAAAGGAGAAAGGTCAGAAACATTGAATGTTGCACTCACATTATACTCACCTAGCAAGTTAAGTTTATATGCATTATCGTTGAATTTTGCCACCACTTGAAAAGGACCATCTCCCCTTGGTTGCAACTTTGATTTCCTTTGCTTAGGAAATCTATTCTTCTGCAAATGTACCCAAACCCAATCACCAGGTTCAAAAGTGATATACTTATGACCTTTGTTGGCTTGTGTTTCATATTGTTTGGTTCTTCTCTCAATGTTAAGCCTAGCTTTCTCATGAAGTTGCCTAACCACTTCCACCTTCTTTTTCCCATCTAAATTAACTATGTCTTGTATAGGCAATGGTACTAAATCCAAAGGCGACAATGGATTAAAACCATAAACCAGCTCGAAAGGAGAATAACCTGTAACACTATGAGCAACACGATTATAGGCAAACTCCACAAAAGGCAAACATTCTTCCCAGGTTCTAGAGTTCTTACCAATAATGGCACGCAACAATGTACCAAGAGTTCGATTTACTACCTCTATTTGTCCATCAATTTGTGGATGGCAAGTTGTAGAAAACAACAACTTTGTTCCAAGTTTACCCCACAATGTTTTCCAAAAATGGCTCAAAAATTTTGCATCACAGTCTGACACAATACTCTTCGGCACTCCATGTAGGCGAACAATCTCTTTAAAAAATAAGTCTGCAATGTGTGTGGCATCATCCATTTTGGTGCAAGTAATGAAATGCGCCATCTTTGAGAACTTGTCAACTACAATAAGAATACAATCTCGGCCCTTCTTGGACCTAGGTAACCCAAGAATAAAATCCATAAAAATGTTGGTCCAAGGTTCACAGTGAATTTCTAAAGGTATATACTTTCCATGAGGCAAAACTCTAGATGTAACTTATCTACAAGTAATATACTTGGTACAGAACCTTTCAACATCCCTTTTCATATGTGGCCAGAAAAAATGTTCATTTAAAACATCAAAAGTCTTTTGAATACCAAAGTGTCCCATTAAACCACCCTCATGAGCTTCTCTCACAAGTAATGCTCTCAAAGACCCTTGTGGAATACAAAGCTTATTTACTCGAAACAAATACCCCTCATGTCTGTAGAACTCACCAAATGCAGCTTTCTCACATACAGCATATACATTACTAAAGTCAGCATCATTAGCATACAATTCAATAATGTGCTCAAACCCCAGCAACTTAACACTTAAAGTGCTAATCAGTGTGTACCTACGTGACAATACATTAGCAACAACATTTTCCTTACCTAATTTGTATTAAATTACACAAGGAAAAGTTTCAATAAATTCAACCCATTTTACATCTCTTTTATTCAACTTACCTTACTCCTTTAAGTATTTTAAAGACTCATGATCAGTGTGAATTACAAACTCCTTAGGCCAAAGATAATGCTACCATGTTTCTAAAGTCCTAACAAATGCATACATTTCTTTATCATAAGTTAGATAATTCAATGTTGCCCCACTCAACTTCTCACTAAAGAATGCAATAGGTCATTTCTCTTACATGAGAACTCCCTTAATCCCAATGCCCGATGCATCACATTCAATTTCAAAGATCTTAGAAAAATCAAGCAAAGCAAGAAATGGTGCATTACACAACTTAGACTTAAGTAAATCAAAGGTATCTTGTTGTTCTTTACTCCATTTGAAACCCACACTCTTTTTGACTACCTCAATCAATGGTGCAGTTATGGTATTAAAATCTTTAATGAACCTCCTATAAAAGCTAGCCAAACCATGAAACTCCTCACATCACTCACACTCTTAGGTATAGGCCATTCTTGAATTACCTTAATCTTCTCTTTATCAATCTCTATGCCATAAGCAGATACAACATAACCCCAAAAAATGACATGATCCTTGCAAAAATCGCATTTCTTCATATTGGCATACAATTTCTCGTTCCTCAAAACATCAAGCACATAATGCAAATGTTCAACATGCTTTTCCAAATTCCTACTGTATACTAATATGTCATCAAAATAAGCCATAACAAACTTTCCTAAGAAAGACCTCAGAATATGATTCATTAATCTCATAAAAATACTAGGTGCATTAGTCAAACCAAATGGCATAACTAACCATTCATACAAACCATGCTTGGTTTTGAATGCAGTTTTCTATTCATCTCCTTCCCTTATCCTAATTTGATGATATCCACTCTTAAGGTTAATTTTAAAAAAGTAACATGCACCATGTAATTCATCTAGCATAACATCAAGTCTGGGTATAGAATGTCGATACTTAACTATTATTTTGTTGATAGCTCTACAATCAACACACATCCTCCAAGATCCATCTTTCTTTGGCACAAGCAACACTAGCACTGCATATGGACTCATGCTCTCATTTACATGTCCCTTCTTTATCAACTCATCAACTTGCCTCTGAAGCTCCTTTGTCTCCTTAGGATTACTTCTATACACTGGCTTATTGGGAATGGGAGCTCCAAGAATAAGATCAATGTGATGTTCAATCCCTCTCCTCGGTGGCAAACCATCTGGGATCTCATGAGGGAACACATCATTATAATCCTGCAACAAAGATGAATCAAGGTTAATGTTAGAGAAATAAGAATCCTTGTAAAGGATTAAGATCATTTGTTGCCTAGCTGGGAAAGCAACCATAACATCTGCTCCTTTTGCAAACACGCTCACTTGTTTTCTTTCATCTTCACTCTTGTGAACCTGACCACTCTCGTACTCAGCACTCTCAAATGCATTTATCTTCTTTTTCCCTCTTGCACTTTCTTTTCTCTTAACTCTCTCTTTCTTTTCACTCTTCCTCTTTTGCTCACTTTCATAAAGTTTCACTTGGTCTCCATACACCTGTTTTGGAGTCAATGGTGCCAGTGTAAATGGTCTTTCATCCATAGTGAATGAATAGCGGTTCTTGTAACCATCATGCAAAACTTTTCTGTCAAATTGCCAAGGACAGCCCAATAACAAATGCCCGGTTTGTATAGGTACAACATCACAAGACAATTCAATTTAGTCACTTTTACCACTCCATTGTCATTTAACCATTGCAAATTATATGACCTAAGATGTTTGGTTGTAGGCAAGTTCAATTTTTCCACCAACTCTGTACTTGCTACATTAGTGCAACTACCTCCATCGATGATCAAGCAATAGAGTCTATCTTGAACGAAACATCGAGTATGGAAAATATTTTCCCACTGAATCTCACCATCATTCTCTTCCTTAACCTGAGCACTAAGGGCTCTCCTTGCTACTAAAAGCCTTCAACCATGCTCCGGATATTCTATCCCTTCATTAACATCACTAGCATCCTCTAATGGCGTCATTAGGTCTTCATCACTAGCATCAATGCCAGACACATAGTCACCATTCTCCTTAAGGTACATGGTTCTCTTATTAGGACATTGTGAAGCCATATGACCCCTACCAAGACATCTAAAGCATTTGATGTCTCTAGTTTTTTCTTAGGTGCCCTTAAGTTTTTCTTCAAATTTGCCCCTTTCCAGGCTACCCCCATTAGTCTTGGGTCTATATGAATTTCTCTTTTGCTTAGAAGTCATCTTTTCTTCCTTCTTCCCCTAATTCGGCTTTCAAAAAGATAAACCTAAGTTTTGCTTATAACCAAAAGTGCTCCTTCCCTTAAGATGCCTCTCAACTTTCATGGCAATGTGTACCATGTCTTTAAGCTCTACATAGTGTTGCAGCTCTACCACATCAGTTATGCTCTTATTCAACCCATGGAGGAACTTAGCCATGGTTGCCTCCCTATCCTCCATTACATTTGCCCTAACAATAGCAATTTCCATCTCTTTATGGTACTCTTCCACACTCTTAGAACCTTGTGTAAAACTCTGCAACTTATTATATAAATCCCTATAATAAGAGATAAGAACAAATCTCCTTCTCATCACAGTTTTCAACTCATTCCAAGTTTCTATAGTTCTCTCAAAATTTCTTCTCCTAGTGGTAACTTGTTGGTCCCACTATACTACAGCATAATCAATGAACTCTACCACAACTAACTTCAACTTCTTCTCCTTGAAGAAGTTGTGGCACTCATATATTAATTTTACCTTTCGTTCTCAATCCAAATAGACATCGGGGTCAGCTTTCCCTTGGAAAGAAGGTATTTTCATTTTAATACTACTAAGATTTTTGTCTACTCATTCCTCCCCTCTATTTCTGTTATCCCAACCTCAATTGTACCTATCATAAACATTTCCATTACCTCTACCATTCCTATTACCACGTCCTCCTTTAAAACCACCTTTGAAGTTTCTGCTAGCATTATCACCATCATCATAATAATCATCACCATTTTCACCAAGGTCATGTTCAAATTGCTCCTTCATGACCCTCTCAGCTGGCCTCTAAAGATTAACACTTGATTCCCCTTCTATTTGATCCATCCTGTCTCGAACTTCCTAAAGCGTTTGGTCAATCCTATCAAACTTCTATTCTAAGGATTTCATAAGCAATTTGAAATTTGGAACAGCTACTTCATCCTCTCTATGTGGGAAACTGCCTTCTTTAGCATTAGACATCATACATTCAAGATTGTTAGTAAATAAAGAATATGCCTCACAAAACTCACTCCCTTGCATGTTTGCTCTCCACTCAACTATAGTAGTCCTCAACTCTCATGTTTCACACAATAAATTGCAAAACTCTAAGAGCTCTTTTAGTAGTCCCAAGCAAACTAAATTCAGAACAAACAAAACTTGAATATATCAATCCTAGACCTACCTCTTCAGAGAAGTGACATGACTAAGAAGATGGGCAATAAAGCAAACAAAATGATAAGAAATTCAATGATATGAGCAGTACAATTTGACAACAATCAATTATCAAATATAATTGAGTAAATGACCAATTGAGCAATGAACCCATTTTTTTTTTTTTCAGTTAACTAATGGGTATTTCTATAGAAGGAACAAATATCAGAAAAGAAACCTACGAAATACACGATTTCGTTTCTTTTTCTTTTTTTTTTTTTGCATTTTTCTTTTTTCTCTTTTTGAATATTCAACCAACAATGAAGAATACATCAAAAGACATGATAACAATAATATAACTAACCTAAGTTAGAGCCAAGGCTCTGATACCAAATGATACGAACTCCGTTTATATGTAAACAGAACCCAACACCAATGTTGGTATAAGATCGTTCTAACACAGGTTATGGGATTTGGAGTTCTGACCCAATGATTATAAACGACCAAGAACCAGAATTATAAGATTTAGACACCACTCCTAACAACAACAACGTTGAAGAAGATAAGTCTAGTGAACCAACACATGCAAGTATGAAAGTTCAGAATTAGTTCTCAAAGAACCAGAGAAAATAGCTCATACACTCATAAAAACGGGTCTGCCTCTCCTAGCCACCCTTTTTGCCTTTTTTATATGCTAACTCCCAGAAACCCTAACTAATAAGTTGGGCTTAATAAGGAAATTCATCTAACCCACTAAATAAACTGGGATTAATAAGGAA